>PVJH01002530.1:0-166011 GCA_004026705.1 Nesogale talazaci | reverse complement strand
TTTACTTTCAAGCCTTTAAGTCCCCAGATGCTCCATCTTTTGATAGCCAGGCACCATCAGCTTCTTCACCACCTTTGCTTATGCACACATCTGTCTTCAGTGATCATGTCGGAAAGGTGAGCATTTTGGAATGCCAATTCAATAGAACAAAGTGTTCTTGAACCAAGGAGATACTTGAGTGGAGGTCCAATGCCCATCTTTTGTCCTACTACTAACCCTGTAAGTATACACATTAATCTCTTTCCCCATCTCACTTATAAATACATGCTCCTATGTACATCCCTGTATTTGAACCTCTATAAATGTTCATTGTCCCCCAGTTCCTTCCTCTATTTCCATTTGCTTCCCTCTTGTCCCATTATCATGCTCACTCTCCCTTTGGGTTTCAGTATTTTTTCTTTGTTACATTATTAGTGGCAATCTTTTTGCGGGTGTTGGCAGAAGCATTTTAAGTGGGAAAAGCAAATCTCTTTTTGAAATACGTACCTATTTACAAAAAAATGTCATCCCGATTGCCAAGAGTCAGGGACAAGACATGCCTCCACCCTTCCTCCTTCTTTACTCAGTCTGACCTAACACCAACAGCTCCTTCCATGACACCTGCCTTCTGTGCGGGGTTTGATAATTCACTCAAATGGACGTACAGAACTCAGACGAAATTGACCGTTATGGTGTTTCATTAAAGAAGTTAGGGAGCTTTGGTTTTGTAGTGGTTATTCTTTGGGTTTTGATCCGACAACCTGGCAGTTTGAAACCACCAGCTCCTCCTTGGGAGAAAGACAGGGCTTTCTGCTCCCATAAAAAGTTGCAGTCCTGGAAACCTAAAGGGTAGGGTACACTTCTATCTTGTCCTGTGGGGTCACTGTGAGTCAGCATCGAGTCGATGGCTGAGAGTGAACACCTTCCCTATGTCTACAGCCCTCACACATGCCTTTGGCTGTGCAGCCAGAATTTAGAGAGAGTGTTCATGCTGTCTAGAAGGGGGAATAAATTCATTGCTATCTCTGTTGGCCCAGAAGTACAGAGCCTGTTGCAGACTCAACTCCTCAGCACCTCCTGCTGCTATGTCATCATCTAGTTCATGGGACTGGATGGTACTGGCAACTTCGTATCCTCCTGGTGCCCTCTACGAAAAATCATCAGGCGTTAAATCCACAGGATGTCTTGCCTGAGACTTTCTCCCAGGTCTCAGAGCTGTCTGGCAGAGCACTCTGGGGGGTTCAGCAAGGTCACCTATGAAAAGCTCTAGGATTTGCACCTGGATCCCAGCAGACCTGTTATTTTTCTACTTTCACCTGGAGGATTATAAAGTTCTGATCTTTACTGACCCAGTAAGAAATGCTTTCCACAAACAGAGAGACAGATGAGAGGAAACACAAGCTTTGGAGCTGTGGTGAGTTTCTGGGCTGGGACAACGGAGCTGAGGCTTGAGGGGAGGAGACTTAGCACAAAGGACCTTGCTCCACAGCCTTCTTTGAGCATGTCTGCCTGGGGCAGCCCTGGCTCTGCCTAAGGCAGGGCAACTTCCCTTTAGGTGTTTCAGTAAACTGAGACATAAGAGTAGCCTCCCGGCCTTTACCAACCTTACACCATGATGGATTTGGGCTGGGTGTCTATGTGAGTTCTTATCACACTGGAGTCCCTTTTGCCTGTCCCTTGTCAGTCTAGACCCAGAAACATGATGACCTCATGACAAAAAAAAGTGTTCCTCCCCAACTCTCATCTGACTTGCCAAAGGTGGAAAATCGATGACAAATGACTTCCAGGCCCACCTGTAGTGGCTGCTTGTAGCACAGGCTGAATTTCGCAGGTGTCTTGTTTACTATCATAGGTTCTCAGTTTGTTCTCTGTCTCATTCTGGTGTTCAGTTGCTCAACCTCCCCTTACAGGGTATATTTTGACTAGTTGGAATGGAAGAGGGGTGAGGCAGTCTTCAACCCATTCTAAACGAACCCAAGTCTGGAAGGCTGCTACTATGTAAGGCTGATCACAGCAAATGCTTATGAGAGGTGTGTGTTTTCTCCAGGGGCTCATTTCACCCTCACGAACCTAAAGAGTGAGTGAAGTCCTCTCACGGTCTCCATTTTTCAGGGGAGACTGATAGGACACAGCCATGCAGCCACACAGGCATTAGTAGTAGTGCCAGAATCCAAACCCTAACAAGATGGATTTCCACCCCATGCTTCTAACTGTGTGTTGCCTGCATAGGACACAAACACAGCATTAGATATTTGCTGACACCCTGCACTTGTTCCTGGAATGACAATATGAGGAGGTACATGCTCCCAAATTATTTGGTATAGGCACAAGTTATTTATGCTATTAAAGATGTCCAATGAAGTTAAAAGGGAAATCACATCTGCAGAGGTGAAGGGGCAGGCTCCGTCAGGCAATTCAGTTGTGTTAGTAGAGAAGATGAGAGAAGTCTGGGTGACTACGCATTCACTGGTCCTGCTGATTTACAAAAAAAAATGACCTGGGTGCCAAGTGGATGCTATTTTTGAGTCTAGCTATTTTTCTCAACTTTCTAGTCAACACATGAGATATTCTTATACTATCCCTGAATCTGGGATTTCTTTATAAATAGCCAGGTCTCACCTGGTAAATCTTCTTATCAAGGGGTTGGTTGCTAATTTTCTAAATTAAACCATGTAGTATCAGCTTTGAAGGGGCTTTCTTATTAAAGAAATCTTTAACAAGAAATCTTTAACAAATCTTTAACTAGAGGCTAGAGCCAATAGAAAGAACTAACAAGATCAGATTTATTTAGTAGACGTGATTTTGTTCAATGTGAATCCCCAAATACATAAGTAAACTGTTACTTTTTGAAAACTCCAGCTGCATTTTGTTAATGAGATCTTGATGCAATTTCATTAATAGCTTTCAGGATTTAAGTCCAATATTAAAGCAAGTATTTCTCACCTTGGCTATGGTATGGGGAGAAATGTGAGGTAGAGAACAGAATCCCTCCTGACATCTCCCCTTTTGTCCCTAGACCTGCAGGAGATGTAGACAGACAGCTGGAAGCAGCAGGAGACAGAGATCCGAGTTGTTTGGGGGGAGCTGGAGATCCTGCAAACAGGGGTCTGTCCATTGCCACCCAGTTGCAGATGTCCAACCTTGACAGGCTTTTACAAAATTTATTTCTGCACAGTCATCTTAGGCATAATTTTGGCTAAAGCACCAGGATCGTGGGCTCGGGGCCAATGCAACTATGGAAAAAGACCAGCTATGGCAAGCACTGAGACTGGGTCCCTGTGCCAACATTCGATGCACCTGGACATTTAGCCCAACCATTAAGACTTTGACTTGAGAGCACAATTGTTCATTACCGTGGCAGAGAGGACTTGAATGCAAACTCAACCCAACCACAGCAACTCTCATAGATCCCCCTCCTGTCAGGCCCCTTCCTCCTTACCACTGGACCTTCTCTGGCTCGGGGAACTGTCCCCCCTCCAGTTTGGTGGAAGGTTACAGTAGGTGACAATAGTCTCTAAGAGTTTTCAAGAAAAGAAGGTGTTTGACCCCGTGGTAGTGGGAAGGTCTTTAGGTTGGTGGGGGCGGGACCAGGGTCGAAGGGAGGGAAAGAAAATCCTGAAGTGTGGTAAAGCTGCAGCCGTGGAGTTGATTCCACTTCAGAGGGGTGCTGTAGGACGGAGTCGAGCCGAGCAGTTCCACAGGGTTCTCCAGGCTGCCAATGTTTAAAGAAGCAGACGGCCACGTCTTTCTTTCATGGAGCTGCTGGTGGGTTTGAACCACAGATTTTCTGGTTAGCAACCTTTAACCACTCCCAGAGCTCCTCGAAATCAGGAGAGGGCTCTCAAATAGAAAATGATTATCAGAGCTGGTGACAGAAATGGATGGTTACTAGAAACCGCTCAGGGGTGCTCCCTTCCTTTGTCATCTAGGTCGTGGGTCACACCTGTGATCTCTTAGATGCTCTTCCACAGCAGTGGCTTTCAACCTTCCTATGTCGTGACTGTGTCCTACAGTTCCTCACGTGTCGGTGACCCTCCAACCATAAACTTTTTTCATTGCTACTTCATCACTGTCATTTGTTACTGTTATGAATCGGGTGACCCCGTTAGAGGGTGGCGACCCATAGGTTGAGAACCACTGTTGTAGAGGAAGCCGAGCTCTTCCTCAGATCCTGAAAGTCGTTGCTGGTTAGGGGTCCCAACGTGGGGCTTCCTCAGCCTCAAGAAAAACCGGAGACGTAAATCCTCGAGCTTTAGCTACTTGCTGGAGACCCTGCCTGACTGCCAAAAAAACCCCAAAGGTGAAGACTCTCCACACTTTTCAAAATGGAGCCAGTAAGAATTGGTTTCCTTCTCGGATAGTGAAAGAAACAGTCTATTCACAGGCTCCTGAGCGGGACTAAGATGGCAGAAGGGCAGGTGTGGTTTAAACTTTTTCTCTACCTCAAACAGATCTGATCTGCATTGATTCTCTGTTTGTCTCATTATCCCTATCCTGTTTCTCTTTCCAAGTGTGGCTTTACTCCATTTCCTTTTTGCTCGCTCAGGAGATGGCTGCTTTGAGGAAAACATTGCTCTGCATATGCTTAAACCACGAGCCAGTAATTACACTCACAGAGTGCAAGACTGGAGTAGCCAGCGAACACTTAAAACACTCGTCATCTTAGGGCAGCTCAAAGCTTAATGTACACCAGCAGTCAAGCAGAAAGCAGGAGTGGTCAATGAGAAGATCCCATGAATCTGCAATTCCATTTTGTCGGGAATGAAAATTTGCAGCATTAGTGGTATTCAACAATCAGGCCACTGAACAAAAAACCACCATCACTGTACTTCAGTACCTGGATGCAGGACTCAGACTAGATGAATTTGTATCCTTGAGATCATAGGCAAGTTATTCAACCTCTTTGTGCCCTCATTTTCCTATGTACAGCATGGGAATGATGATTGCACTCACAAAAGGAATAAATGTCCACTAAGCAGTGCTGTTAGGGATTTTCCCACCTTTTCACCACATTGAAGATTATGCTTCCAACTGTAGCTGGCATCTGTCTCTCTACTCCACAGCACCTTCTTGCAGAACCTAAGTCTTTTTTTTTTTTTCCAAATTTACAATCTCTCACCGGGATGAGGTACCCAGTAAGTAAGGTAAGCACGAGCTTACTTGTGCACATTTATAAATCTTTTCTGAACAATTCCCCATGGCTTTCACCAAATCTTTGTGATGACATTGTGATATAAATTTGTCCACCACAGATTAGTAAATTAGCATAAGTAATTCCACGTTTACCTGCTTTATTGAGAAATGCACTCCTGGTACTCTTGGGTGTAGCGGGGCAGGGAAAGGTAACTTTGACCCTCTGTCTATCCGTGGACGGATAGGAACCTCAGGGAGTATGGAAAGCAGAGCAGCTAGACTTGAGGAGCACGCTGTTTAGGGGGTACTTTGCTCTAGTCTCAAATCCCTAGAATTGCTTTAAAGAGAAAGGGGTTTGGAGTTGGAGTGGGAGTGGGGGTGTGGTGAGGGGATACGTTATTTTGTGCTTTTTAAATGACCTGTGGTAAAAAGATCTGATAACCACGAAGACTCACAATTGCTCTTTCCCTACTAGAGAAAATAATTGAGATACTTACTTTTACCTTTAGACAGTGATGGGTTTTAATTCTGTGCCTGTCACTTCGTTTTGTAACTGTAAGTCAATGACTTATCTCTTTGATGCTTGATTTCCTCTTCAGAAGATGGAGAAATATCCCACTGAGATAGATCATATGAAGATAGCTGTAAAGCTCGTGCATATAAGTTGAATGTTAATTTTGGACTCTTGCTTTTGGGTTAGCACAGTGACGGTAGCCGTGGGCTCAAACAAAGGAACATGTATGAGCGAGGCTGGCCCTGTACTGTTCTCCTGTGCACGGGACCCTGAGTTGGATGCTATTCATTGGCACCAATAACAAGGATTGATTAGTAAGAAAATAAGCTCAGGACCCCGAAGAAATAAGGATCATAACAAATAAGTGACAAAAGGGACATGGGGTAGAGCTGGCCAAGTTTTAATCTTGCACAGTGATTTTGAAGTCTGTGGGAACCACAGAGAAAGATCCAACTTCCCAAGTACCTTAAAAAGGAGGTACCATAAACGTGGCCTTTCATCAGCCGATACCATAAATGTGTGGTTGTTGCTTCATCCTGAATTGGACACAAAGTTTGTCTGTTCCTTTGCATGTGACATTGTGCAGAATGACTGTTAGTGAAACCCTAATCCCATATGGGCCACGAGTCACAGTTTTTGTGACTTTCACAAGGCTAGGAGGCTAAGTGATTGCTTTGCAAGCCAGGACTTGGTGGTGGGCAAAGCAGTAGCCCTTCCATAGGGCTCAGTCCTGGCCCGTCTCATCTGTCTGTTCAAGCTCGAGTCTGTAACCTGGCTGCCAGCACAGGTTCACCCTGAACATCTGAGAGTCCTGAACAAAGAATCTGCAACTGGGATTATTCAATTACCAATGTTTGGCTTAGGGCAAGTTATTCAACCAAAGGCTTCATTTCAAACGGTGAGGATTTTGAATAATATCCTTAGCTCAATGGGTGGTACTTGGTCAATGCATGTCAGCAACTATCCTTTGAATGTATGCATTTATTGACTTTTGATGAATATACACAGCAAGGGCTACATTACTTAAACTCTGTCAACCATGCAATGGCAATGCTTACCTTCTTCAAATTGTATAACTGTTCTCAGATTTCCAAATTATTCCACCATCACGAACATAAATTCATGACCCCTTAGGTTTCTCATCTAACCTTTAGAGATGTGGTTGTCAGTTATGTTATTGTCATTATTAATAACCATTATCACAAACCAAGTGGTGCAAACGCATGCATTCAGGGTAAAGCATATTCAGTATTCATCTCTGTACATCCATTGTCTCGCTATGTTTAAAATATAGCAGGAACTCACTTTAGTGAGCATGATAGTATTTGTCATATGAGCCATAGCATCTATTTGCTCCCTCTCCAAACATTTATTTAGTTCCAATTTTTGCCAGGCCCTGCACTGTTTTGGAGCTTACTAATGACAACAAACAATCTTAACTGTAGAAGCAATTACTCTGGTGGCATAGTGGCTTGGGGTTGGACTTCTAAAGGCAAGGTCAGCAATTTGAAACCACCAGCTATTCAATGGGAGAAAGACTGGGCTCTCCACGCCTGTAAAGACTTGGGAACCCACAGGGGCCATTCTACCCTGTCCTAAAAGGTCGCTATGAGTCGGAATCAACTCGATGGCAATGAGTTTGATTTTGAGAGGAAGCTAGTATCATCTCCCCCGCTCTGGCCTCTGCCTCTGTCCACCAGCGGAGTAGTCTGTCCTGACCCCCTGCGTGCCCCCTGTGAGTTTGTGAGTGTGTCATCATACTCAGTGTCAGCACCTGGCTCCGCACCAGTTGAGTTGGCAATGCAGTTATTGGCTGCATGCTGCTTGTGCGCAACACTGCAAATGTTATCCAAAAGGCCTCATTCACAAAGATCAGCACGTGAATGGTGCCCCACTCCAGTTGTCCCGAAGGTGGCTCTGACCTGGATCATTGTTTACATAAATGTATAGTAAGCACATAATTGTCCTCACTGGGGGTTTATGTGTATTCAACTCGAGATGGGTGAAATGACTCCCTCTTTTTACCCTTTCTCTGCCAGCTGTGTCCCACAGTTTCCTACAGAGGAAGCTCTAGAGAGCAAGGGCAGAAATGGAAATAATAAATTAGTTCGAGGTCTTCCATTTCTGTTAAAAATGACCCACAAATCTTATGTTGGCATTTTATTTCATGTTCCTCACTAAGCCTAAGAAAGCTACAGAGAAAATCTTACAAAAGAAATATGTGTGAGATAAGCTTTGTTCAGTCATGAGTTATCCTATGGTTGGCCATGAATTCAATGCTAATAATGAACTGATAATGTGTCTTTAAATAGAACCACACATAAAACAAGGTTACAAAAATATTGTGGCAAGAGGCTCACAGAAACCCAATTCTACATGTTCCTTTGAGAAATGGTCTGGTGTTCACTAATTTTGTGTTCATAGAAACATTATAGATCATAATTACTACAGAAAGGAGAATCAACCCATATACAATGAACAGAAATGTGTATATATAGGTTCACAAAAGACATGTGCTAAAATTTTTATGCCAGTACTCACCACTCATACTAGCTCCAAAATGGAAGCCATTCAAATATCTACCAATGATAGAATGGTAGATTGAAGTCTAGTCACACAATGGAAAGTAACACAGCAACGAGAGTAAATGAACTATGACTCCATTCAGCAATATGGATGAATCACCCAGATATTAAGCTGAGTAAAGGGAGTCAGGTACATAATATTCACACTTTATGACTTTAAGTTATGAAGTTCAAAAATAAGACAAAATTAACGATAAGTATTAGAAGTCAGAAGTGTGGTTATCTCCAAAAGTTGAAGGGATTGGAAGGAGTCGCAGGGGACTCTTGGGGTAATGGCAGCATTTTATTTCTTGATTTGGATGCTTACTATATAAAGGCACTCATTTAAGAAAGTACAATAAAGATACCCAGATTGGAAGAAATAAAATGAAAATAATTTAGAATCACAAATGATGGGATATTTTATGTAGACAATAGTAAAGAATTCACTAAAAGTTATTCAATTTAAAGCAAAATATACCTTTTTATCCTTTGTCATCTCATTTGAGAAGACACTCTGGAGAAAGCAAATATTTACGTGCCGTTTTAGTGAACGTTTAAGAAGGGTCTTTAAGTAAAAGAGAAGATAGTTGTTTAGTAATGATCTGAGTGACTAAAGAAATAGTTATAATGGAACATTCCCTCACCAAAGGGTCACAAGGAAAGGATGAGTCAACTAGGGTGTTGTCCAGCAACAATGAAACTCACAGTATTTCTTTGGTTCCTTGAGGCTTCCTCACCCTCACTATCATGACCCCAGTCCTGCCTTTCACTGCACACGCGATCAGAGCATGTGCACAGGTACAGATAAGAGATAAAAGCTCAGGACGCATGGAATTCATAAACAGGGATGGGGGTAGCGATACCAGAAGGGTAGGGGGAAGGTGGGGAGAGTTGAGGGGAAAGGGGGAACCAATTGTAGTGATTGACACATGACCACCACCACCACCAACCTTCCAGATGGATGAATAATAGAAACCTTGGGGGAAGGGAGACAGTGGTCAGTGTAAGATATGAAAATAATAATAACTTATAATTTGTCATGGGGTATGAGGGTTGGGAGGGGAGAGTAAAAAAGAGGAGCTGATACCATGGGCTCAATAGATAGTTAATGTCTAGAAAATAATAATGACAACATATGTACAGGTATGCTTGATATAATTGATGTAAATCTTGTTATAGGAGTTGTAAGAGTCCTGAATAAAATGATCGTTTAATAAACAAAAAGAAATAATCATAAGTAATAAGATCAACTCAGAAAATTTATCTAATATCTCTTTAATCCAAGAGAAAATTAAGCTAAGCAGAAAGTCTAAGAGAATGAAGCTTCCAAGAAGAACCAGTTTCCTTTATGGGACAAGAAAGATTATGTAACAAATTTTCTTTTACCACCTACACTTAAAATATGAAACCTTGTCACTGCCAAGCAATTCCAACTCACTGTGACCCATGAGACAGAACAGGACCACCTGGTAGGGTTTTCCAGGTTGTGATCTATATGCCACAGCTGCCTTTTATAGAGTAGTCACTGTGCTTAACAACCGAGCTTTCACTTATCCGCCAAATGCTTTAACCACTGTGTCACCAGGACTCTTTTCTTCCACTTTATGTCATACATAACAATCAAATCTATGAATGCTTCTTATCCCTAGGGTGGACAACTCCCTCCTGGAATCGCTATGTTCTCCTGCAACACCAGCACTTTTGCACACTCTACATTTCTCCTTACTGGCTTTCCAGGCCTGGAGGCTTCTCATCATTGGGTGTCCATCCCCATCAACTTAATCTGTGTGTTTTCCATCCTGGGCAACAGTATCATCCTCTTCCTGATCCGCACAGACCCAGCCTTGCATGAACCCATGTACATCTTCCTGTCCATGCTGGCAGCCTCGGATCTGGGCCTCTGTGCCTCAACCTTTCCCACCATGGTGCGGCTCTTCTGGCTAGGTGCTCGTGACCTGCCGTTTGACCTCTGTGCAGCACAGATGTTCTTCATTCATGCCTTCACCTATGTGGAATCCGGGGTGCTGCTGGCCATGGCTTTCGATCGCATTGTTGCCATCCGGAATCCGCTGCACTATGCCACCGTCCTTACCCACTCAGCCATGGCCAAAATGGGGACTGCTATTCTCGTGAGAGCGGTCCTCCTTAACCTCCCGGGCCCCATCCTCCTGCGGCGCCTGCTCTTCCCCCGGTTCAGCATACTCTCCCACTGCTACTGTCTGCACTGTGACCTAGTGGGACTGGCCTGCTCAGACACCCGGGTCAACAGTCTGTTTGGTCTGGTCTCCATCCTTTTCTCACTGGGCCTTGACTCCTCCCTTATCATGCTCTCCTATGCTTTGATCCTCCGGACCGTGCTGGGCATCGCATCATCTGGGGAGAGGCTTAAGGCACTCAATACGTGTGTCTCCCACCTCTGCATCGTTCTCATCTTCTATATGCCCAAATTGGGACTCTCCGTGTTGCACCGAGTAGAAAAGCACAGCTACCCTGCTCTAGCTGTGCTCATGGCCAACCTGCACTTCTTGGTCCCACCCTTCATGAACCCCATCGTTTACTGCATCAAGTCTAAGCAGATCCGCCACGGCCTTCTAAAGCGCTTCCAGCAGAAGAGGGTTGATAGCTCTTAGAAGAGCAGAGCAATCAGTAGTAGCTCTTTGGGGTTTGTAGAAGCATGGGGATAGTGGAATTTTTTGAGAATTCTGAGTAATTATTCCCTTAATGGTAGTAGGGCATTAATGATTTCTATAACTATTGTGAAGGAACTCCGGTGGCACAGTCATTAAGTTCTCAGCTGCTAACCAGAAGGCTGGCAGTTCGAATTCACTAGCCACGCTGTGGGAGAAAGATGTGGTCATTGCTACTGTAAGGTTTACTACTTTAGAAACTATTTTAGTCCCTTTTATACCCGGGGCATGCAACAACACTAACTGAGAGGATGTGAGGGTATCATTTCTTTTCCCTACTTTATTTTTTGTTTATTTTCTCCCCTGAATTTTAAGTTTATGGAAAGTAAGTGGTAAATAATATTTACCTTTACACTGGTCCTCTCTCTCAAATTACTATTAACCAGCACTTATACCAAGATGCAGAAAATGTGGGGAGGGGAAGAGGGTAGCGTGGGGAGGGAGGGATACATACAATATTGTACATGCCCAATTTATCTGGCCATTATTTGAAGCAAAAGAATGATGCTTTTTGATTGGTTTTCTTTGGGTATGTCTCTGTCGTTAGCAAGAAATAAAGCGTGGCCTCCCAAATGTAGTCACACTCCTTATAACTTCTGGATAACATTGACTTTAATGGACCAATTACAAGGGTGGAGTAGACACTCACCTCAAAGTGGAGTCAAATGCCAAGTCCAGAACCAGAAGCTAAAAATGCCTGCAAATCTTGCTTCTGCCCAAATCGGGATGCAAGGAATGACTTTGATAACCTGTCCAAACTCACTGCTATTGAGTGATTGCTGACATATAGGGACTTTATAGGACAGGGTAGAATTGCTCCTGCAAGTTTCCAAGTAACTGTTTACAGGAGTAGAAAGTTGCTTCATCCTCTCTAAGAATGGCTGGTGGTTTCAAACTTCTGACCTTGAGTATCACAGCCCAACATGCAACCACTATCCCAGCAGAGCTCCCATGACTTTGATGCAGGTGTGCTTTGGGTTTTTAGCAGATCATATCCTCCAGGAAAAAAAGGATAGTGTCTTAAATCATATCACTTAGCAATGTAGAGTCTAAAGATGTTCTCCCAAGGAAACAAAGGGCATGACTTGTCCCATCCCCTCTATCTGAAGACCTGAAATCAGGTCATCACCCCACTCTAATCTCATCCTTCAGTGGGGTAGAGAATGCCTTCCAAAATGGGGTTAAAACCACAGGTATAGGGCCAGAATTATAATATACCACATAAGGGATTATGGCTAGAATGGCCTTATTAATTGATGACAATTTCAGGTCACCTCTTGGCTCTTACAGCCATGAACCCATTCATTCTTGATTATTCCCTTATTCTGAGTCTCTCTTGGGGAATAAGCATAACGTTAGATCCCCCCCCCACCACTGTATAATCCATTAAATCCTTTACCTTCAGCTATTATTTCTCTTTCCTTCTATTGGTCACTTATTTTTGCCTTAACTTTTCCACCTTGGGAAAGAACGTTAGCTTTCACTGTTTTTTCAGTCCATACTTCTGGTAGCAAGACCAGTCCAGCAAGTGCTTCTCCCTCATTCCATTCCCATTCTTGTTGGGTGAGGTTCCCTGGGCACACGAGTAGTGGATGATGTCGGCCACCAGACAACATGACACTATTCACAGTCCATCCAGTTTTGTCAGATGAGAAGGTACAGTCCAACCCATCAGGGTCATGGCAATTCTCACACGCAGGTTCAAGAGAATAGTCATAGTCTCTTGCTGAGGGAATCACTCTGCTTTTTGCACTCTGCACGGCATCCCTGCTCCTGGAAACACAGCATCCAGCAGGGAAACAAAGCAATGTCAGATGATGTGGGGAAGAACTGTGCAGTGGCACCGGCACCTTCCCTCACCCCTCATCCCCATACTCTCCTGAGAAATGTAGGACTCTACCCAGTGGTGATCCCCCTTTTGTTCCTGTCATGTTGAAGGTGAGTACACACTCTGAAAGAAAGGCAACCACATCCCTCCATTTTTTAAGTTTATCTTTTATTTATATATGTTTGTGCTTCACTATAGAGACATAAATATCATTTTATGTTACAGAACATTTAGTCAGCAGTGCAGACTTTAAAACACTCTTGAGAAAGGGGCATTATAAAATTGTAGGCCAGCTACAAACCTCAATAATAAAATGTTGACTTACACAGATTAAACTCTTAAGTATCTAGATATTATTTACAAAAGCAATGGGAGTTGGTGACAGAGCAAAAAATTCCAATAACATTCATTCATTATGGCTGAGACATGCCTACCATATTAACATAAGTCACTACAAAGTGAGGAAATAACTAAAATAATAAGTACATGATAGTCTCTGACCACCATTTATTGGCCACCCTCAAAGCAAAAGATCCACACCAAAATTCAACAATCACCAGTTCTATAGCCTTGGGACAGGTGCCATCTGGTTTTGAAACACCGAAGAGTTTCAACCTTAAGAGCAAGGGCTAATGGTGGGTTTGAGGTACAGCCCAGTTCACTTAGTGTGGTTTCCACATCGGTGTGGTATCTTGAGCATGATGTGTGCTTCAAAAGAAGAGTCTAAATTCCCAAGAGTCTAATAATAATAGCACATGGCCCAAGTCATCAAGGATAGCAAAATGTTCCATTAGAAACACAGCACTGGGTATATTCTTCCCTTGGGTTCTTATATAAATATTATTAGGTCTTTTTTTCTGAGATTTTTATGCGCCCCCCCCCGCACTTTGTCACAACATGACTTGACTTTCCAATAGGATTCACTTACCATTCTTGCAGAAGTGAGTGTCTTTTGATTTCATCCCCCCATTTTTGATAGCAAATATTTCAATTGCTCGTTCCAATTCTCTATCAAGTCATTACATTGAAGGTGGTATACAATATGGTATAGCCGCCTAATAGGATGCCTCTTGGCTTACTGCTGAAACGTGTGAGCTCTAAAGTGTGCTCTTTGGTCTGAGGAGATATAACTTGGTAGCCTAAATTGGTGCAGTGTCTTTTGTTCTAATCCCTTGATTGTGTTTTAGCATCTGCATGTGATACTAGATATGCAACGCCCAGTTACTGTCTCTATAGATTTACTTATCCTGAACTTCAGATGTAGACAAACATTTACAAACAAGGAAACAAAAAAGTAACAAGAATAACAAATTAAAACAGATTAAAACCTCAATAAAAGTCAGAAAATAGTAAAAACTAGAACAAATTTAAATGGATCAAAAGGGAGATCAAATGGTAGGTTGCTACCATTTGACTTAACTGCATCTGCAAAAATCCACTTTTCAGTGCACTTGGAATGATAACAAGGCTATTCACAGCCCTGGTCTATGGTTAGAGGGGATTCTCTAAGAGCATAGTCCACTTGTATTTCCGACCCAGTTTTTTGTTTTTTAACTGAAACAGCACAAAACGGAATCAAAAGAGTGATCAAATGATATGATATTACATTTTGACCTAACTACATCTGACACAATAGACTTTATTGACCTTTTGCGCTTCAGAGGAAGATTTTAAAAAATTTAATGTATTAAAAAAAATCCTTTTATTGGGGCCTTGGACAGCGCTTATCACAATCCATATTCACATCCATTTTGCCAAGCACATTTGTACATTTGTTGTCTTCATCATTTTCAAAACATTTGCTTTCTACTTGAGCCCTTGGTATCAGCTCCTCATTCCCCCCCCCCCTCACTCCCCACTCCCTCCTCCCTCATGAATCCTTGATAATTTATAAATTTTTATTACTTTGTCATATCTCACACTTTCCAATGTATCCTTTCACCCACTCTTCTGTTCCCCACACAGGAGGCTAAATGTAGATCCTTATAATTGATCCCCCTTTCTACCCCACCTTCCCTCCATCCTCCAGGTATTGCCACTTTCACCACTGGCCCTGAAGGGATCATCTGTCTTGGGTTCCCTATGTTTCTGGTTTCTATCTGTACCAGAATATGTCCTCTGGTCTATCTGGATTTGTAAGGAAGAACTGGTATCATGATAGTGTGGGTGGGGGCAGTAGAGAAAGCATTTAAGAACTAGAGGAAAGCTGTATGTTTCATTGTTGTTGCACTCCACCCCACGACCCTTCTGTAAGGGAATGCCCAGTTGCCTACAGAAGGGTTTGGGGTCCCCAGTCTGCACTCCCCCTCCTTCACAATGATATCATCTTTTGTTCTTTGATGCCTGATAGCTGACCCCCTCGACACCTCATGGTCACACAGGCTGGTATGCTTCATCCATGTGGACTTTGTTGCTTCTGAGCTAGAGGACTGCTTGTTTACCCTCAAGCCTTTATGGGCATGCACATATATAAAAACATTTATATAGGATGATGGGGAAATAGATTTATGTGCATATATTTATAGGTTTAGGATTAAGGTAGCAGATGGACATTGGGTCTTCACTGAAGTACTCCCTCAATGCAAGAACACTTTTTTTCTATTAAATTGGCATTCCATGGTACTCACCTTCCTGACATGATCACTGAAGACAAATGTGTGCATAAACAAATGTGGTAAAGAAAGCTGATGGTGCCCAGCTATCAGAGGAAGATGCCTATCAGGGAACCAGTATGGCCATTATTCTGAAGATCTTACCATCTTTGATTAGAAACTCTTGGATGATGTGATTGTATTTGGAACCACAGCAACCTTGGGAAGTCAAAATTAAGTAAGCAAACAGAAGAGAAAGGAACTGAAAATATTGGATATAGAATCCTGGACCTGGAAAAATTTCTATTCAGATAATTAAAATAATAAAACTTACATGTTAGCACACATTTGAGATTTCAGAAAATTTTTGCCTTCATCATTCTTGCTCTTTCTCAGCAATTTTGAGTGTGGAACCTTTTCCGTTCATGGTACTCATCATCATAAGATGACATTTATTACTATTGACTGTTTTATGGTTTCACTGGAATGAAATGCTGAAAGGGCTCTGGGAATCTGAACTTTACTGTCAGTGAACAAATATCATGGTATGTCCCATTCTGCCTTTCTTTGCTCCACAGGTTTAAGACAAACTGAAGTAACTGAGGCTGCCATAAGGCAAAATCCTGAGGTGACCTCTATATAGCTTTTCTACTGGTTTACTCCATTAAGGATTGACAATGAGGCCTGAGCCCAGGTGGAGTAAGTGGTTGAGTGTGGGACTGCGGCCCGCGGGCTTGGCGGTTCATATCCAGCGGCGGCTCTCAGGAGCAGCGGTGGGTAGTGCCCACAACCACCAGAGGCAGTGCCCACAATACCCCTGCCACCCCCCCCCCCCAAAAAAAAAAAAAGAATCGACGATGACTTTCAGATTTTGGCCTATAGTTAAAACAAAACAAAGACACAACTCAACTTTATACACCAATCCAAAGCCCCTATGGTTCATTTCTTTTTTAAAATAACCTTTAGATTAACATTATTCACGTGACTATTTCTACATCAAGTAAATCTTAAAGCACCACATAATAAAATTATTATGACATTTTCAAATGAAAAGATTGCTTTTGTTTCAGCTACTGCTTTTTGTTAGGTGTCATGCCACCATTTCAGGAGGTAGCATAGGAGCAAGAATCAATGGTGCTGAAGGGAAAAGTTTAAGCTGCATTGGATGCATTAGCCAAAATTAATGCTCCAGGAATTGATGGAATAACCTTTGAAATGTTTCAGCAATCTGAAGAAGCATTGGAGATACTCACTAATCTGTGCCAGGGAATTTGGAAGTTAGTTACTTGGTCAACTGACTGGAAGAGACCCATGTTTGTGCCCATTCCAAAGAAAGCTGACCCATCACAATGCTCACACTATAGAATAATATCAATCATATCACAGGTAAGTAAATTTTACTTAAGCTCATCCAACAATGGTTACAGGAGTACATTGTCAGGGAACTGCAAAGTTCATGCCAGATTCAGAAGAGGAGGACATGGAACAAGGGTTATAATTGCTGATGTTAGATGAATACTGGTTCAAAGCAGAGAATACCAGAAGGATGCTTACTTGTGTTTCATTGGCTATGCAAATGTATTCGACTATGTGAACCATAATAAACTGTGGATAACCTTAAGACGAATGGGAATTCCAGAACACTTCATTGTACTCATGAGGAACTTGTACATGCATCAAGAGGCAGTGTGTGACTAGTACAAGGGCACACTGTATGGTTTAAAATCCTGAAAGGTGTGTGCCCTGCTTGTATACTCTCATCATACTTTTTCAATTGGCATGCTGAGCAAGTCATCAGATAAGTTGAATTATAGGTAGAAGAATGTGGCATGAGAATTGGAGGAAGGCTTATTAACAACCTGTGATATGCAAAGGTCACAACATTCCTTTCTGAAAGTGAAAAGGAATCTAAATACTTGCTGTTAAATATCAAGGAGTATAATCTTCAGTAGGGATCATAATCCAATGTCAAGAAGACCAACATTCTCACAACTAGACCAATAGGTAATATTATGGCAAATGGAGAAAAGATGGAAGTTTTCAAGGATTTTGTCTTATTTGGATCCACAATTAGTGCTCATGGAAGCAGCAGTTCAGAGCTCAAAAGATGCATTACATCAGGTAAATCAGTTGCACGAGATTTTTTTTTTTTAGAGTATTGAAGAGCAAGGATGCTGTTTTGAGGACTCGGGTGTTCCTAATACAAGTCAGGATATTAGTCATTGCCTCATAGGCATGTGAAAGTTGGATACAATACAGAAGACTGAAGAAGAATTGATGCATTTCAATTAGAAGAATATTGAAAATACCATGGACTGGTTAGAAGACAAGCTGCTTTAAGACCAGAGTGTCCCTCAGAGGCAAATATGGCAAGATTTCGTTTTACATACTTTGGACATACTGTCTAATATGGTCTGCTGTTGGTGTTTCTTTAACTCTTTTCTAAAAGGGTTTGCTAAATAATCATTAACAACATCAACAACATTGTTAACCAGTTCCTTATCATGATTCTTTTCAAAAGAACCCGTTTTAAACATCTAAAGCCAGTGCAAAAAGACACAAAAACTAAGAAAATAATAACCAAATTATTGGGACACAGCCGCAAAAGGTTAAAGCAGCGCATACTAACAATGCCAACTAATGCCGAATGACTGAAATATGAACTGCTCTTGTGTACAAGAATCCAATTGGGTTGGGTTACAAGGTTTTGTTTGAGCTCCGATGCAATTTTTTCGTGAAATTTTATGTCAAAATCCAATTTTATCCAGGGCTGATGCAGTCGAGTACCAGGGTTCTATTGTAAGGAAATGGATTTATAAAAACCACAGCTCAAAATTGCTCTTTGTAACATTTGCACACATTGACGAGTATTCAGTAGCCAGCCAGCTTGTTTACTTACATATTCTCTGCTTGGGTCTCACTAACTGGCCAGTCTTGTCTTTAATAGATCTAGAGCAGTGTTTTTCAATCTTCCTCATGCAGTTCCTTTATACCATTCCTCATGTTGTGGTGACCCCCCAACCATAAACTTATTTTTGCTGCTATTTTATAGCTGTAATTTTGCCATTCGACCCATGTGAAAGAGTTCTTTGACTCCTAAAGGGGTTGCGACCCACAGGTTGAGAACCACTGATCTAGAGGCTGAAGCTGGCCAAGAGGATTATTTACATATTCCATTCTTTCACACTTTGAGAAGCCAGAGTTGATTCTTCAGTTTGTCAGTTTCTTTGGCTTATAATTCGGCACTTATAAAATACCTTCTTGGGCTTAGTCTGGCCAGAGATGAGGGCAGCATTTGCTGGTCTAGTCACAGACCCCTGCTGTGCTGTTGCTGGAGTTTTCGTCGGGATTAAATTCTGTGATGAAATTTGGAGCTGATTTGAAAACTGGCAGCAGGGTAGAGCTTGAGTTGTCCAAGAGAATTCCTTGTTTTTGAGGCCAAGGTTGTAGATTGGCTTCCTCCAGATCAGCAGTGTTTAGATCATGTTGACTGTTTTTCTTCCTTTGAGGGGATTTCTGTCTTCTTAAGTTTGTTTGTGTTGGAATTTGTTATTATTGGCCCCGCAATGACCCATAAAGTTGCCATTTTGCAATAACTTGGCTAACAATGGCAAAGCCTTCCTCTTGGCTTATAGGCCTGTACCCTAGCCATATAGAATACCTATGTCAAAATTTCAGCTTTATCTCACACCAATTGCCTGGCTAGTTAGTTACTTTCCTGCTCTGAACCTTCATCTCCTTATCATTATAAAATGTTTGCATAATATGAAGCGACTTCAATGTTTGTGGAAAGATACCATTATTTTTTAATTCTCTTTCTTCTTTGGTATCAAACTCACAGAGACGTTAAGAGGATCCAAGTAGAAAATGTACATACTTAACTAAGCTGCAGAATACCAGTTTTATACTTGTCTAAATGGATACTTGATTAATGCCATACCCCTTATTTATTTCAGGTTCAATGAAGGTAAAGAGAATATCTATATTTCCTGATTTGTTTAGCCCTACCATTTAGCACAAGATCTACTGTAGGTCCTTTTTGCACTAGATGAATAAGTAAGTGAATAAATAAATAAATAAATGAAAGAATGGGTCGTCCCTTCCACAAATGGTAAATGCAATTCTTTGAATAATTTTTATTGAATTCAGTGGATTCCTACTGTTATCATTAATATTCTTATTATTGTTATAGTTTGCATCAAGTAACGAATAGTGCTGACTGATTTGTTGTAAATGCAGAATTTTTATTCATGGTCCCACTGCTCCATTAACCCTTCAGTCTTATTGATTCATCAGTTATCCTCTTAAGGATTCTAATTACCAAAATACTTTAATTCCCAAAGGAGTGATTGAAATCTGGTCTAAAGAAAGGATCTATGATACATAATGCAGTGAATAAGGTTTGTCTTTAAATTATACTCACCAAGGTTAACTGGAGAAATTATTTAAGTCTGTGCTATTCCAGTGGTAACTGAGTCTTTTTGATGAGTGATTGACTCCCCTACAACATTTTAAGATTAATTAAAGTTTTGTACACACTCTTATGCTAAGTGTGTTTAGCTACAAGCACCCAAGGCACTGGTGATGGGAAAATACAACACTGATTTCTTGGTTAAAAAACCATCCAGGCAAAGAGGAAATGGATGGCATATATAAAATTGTGAAAGAATAAAATTTCCAACCCCAAATTATAAACGTAGAAAAACTGTCCTTCAAATATGGTGACAAAATTAGGACATTTCCGGATCAACATACATTAAGGGAATTTTAAAATCTAGATCACCATTCCTTTAAAAACTACAAGGAGTCCTTTGACGCGAGCAATAACAACGTTAGCTAGCACACTGAGATTAAGACATCTCACAGCATCACCATAAATCAACCCAGGACAGAGGAGCCCCGAATAAAGTGAGCTTATACGACTGACTTTAGAGAACCAGAGGCACCAACTGTAAATGACTATAACTACAGAGCAACAAAGAGAGAGAGTCAAGGACATAATTACAGGACTTTCAAATGAAGAGGAAGTCAGGACAATATCAAGGTAGAACAGACTACCTTAAACTTAAGAAGATAAAAACAAATGATTGAAAGTTAATAAACTTTCTATCCAAAGGAACAAAAAAGCTAACCATAAGAACTTCTTGTTGTTAGGTGCTGTTCATTGATTCTGAGTCATATGAACACTGTACGACAGAAGAGAGCATTGCCTGGCCCAGCACCTTCCTCACAAGTGTTACGTTTGAGCTCATTGTTATGTCGCCATCACTGCAGCAACTCATCTTGCTGAGGGTCTCCTCTTTTTCGCTGCCCCTCAACTTTGCCAAACGCGAAGTCTTCTCTC
Source organism: Nesogale talazaci (assembly GCA_004026705.1). Taxonomy (NCBI): domain Eukaryota; kingdom Metazoa; phylum Chordata; class Mammalia; order Afrosoricida; family Tenrecidae; genus Nesogale; species Nesogale talazaci. Next base: position 145,368 of record PVJH01002530.1, on the reverse strand, counting down.
AGGAACGCGTTTCTCCTGACAACATATCCCAATGATGTGAGACAAAGTCTTAGCATCCTTGCTGCAAAGGAACGTTCTGGTTGTACACCCTCCAAAACAGATTTGCTTACTCTTTGGACAGTCCATGGCACTTTCAATATTCTTCATCTGCAACATAGCTGAAATGGATCTACTGGGTGGGGATGCTTTCTCAATGTTCCATTCCTCTTGTATCATGCGTGTCTGAATTTGTTTCTCTAGTCTACCCGCACTAACACAGGTATTTTCATCCTTTCTTGTCTTTAAATGACCTTTTGTTGTCTAATGATGCTATTGATGTCCTCCCACAGTTCATCAGGTCTTCTGCCATTAGTGTTCAATATGTTATTGAGATGTTGTGGCGGTCATGTGCTTATGTTAATTTCATGATTGAGATGGAGGAGTAGAGTCTAGCCTGTTACTCTGGAAATAGCCATTGAGTAGCCAACGAGGCTTCCGTGTCGGCTTGGCTTTCTTCTGATACTTCTGGGAAATCTCACGATATTTCTCTTTTGAAGATGAGAAGCTATCTCCCCGGTTGTTGGGAGTAGTCTCAGAGATGATGAATCACGGAAAAGAAAAGATGGCAGCATCTGAGGAGCCAGAGGAGGCTTTACCTTGATGGAGCCAGACCTCTGAAGAGCCCTGCCAGCAATGAGTTGCTCCTGCCACAACTGAATGCTGTTGATGAACCCAGAGCCCTGGAAGCAAAGAGTCATGAGGGGACCCCTGCCAGCAACAGGACTCTGCACCCACTGGCCTGTGACGTCGTGAGTCAGAAGGAGACGTTATAGACTGGTATTGGGCTCATGGGCTAATATCGGACTTATGATTTTGTACTGGACTGGATTGGAATGCTTTCTTAATGTCCTGTTTCTCTTATATATAAACTGTACCCTTATATCCATGTGTGTGTCAATGATTTTGTTTCTCTAGTCTACCTGGACTGACACAGATGTCCTCTAAATTCAGCTGGGATAGACTCAGGGTCATATTTTAGTTCTCATGGAATTTCTTTAATTTTCTTTAGCTTCAATTTGAACTTACATATGAGCAATTGGTAGTCTGTTCCACAGTCAGATCCTGGCCTGGTTTTAACTACTTATTTTGAGTTTAACCATCATGACTTTCCACAGATGTAGTAAAATTGATTTCTGTGTTTTCCATCTGGAGAAGTTCATGAGTATAGTTGTCGTTTGTGCTGTTTTAAAAAATGTATTTTCTGGCAACATGTGTACAAGTATACTTAATACGAATGATGTATTGAATGTTGTAAGAGCCCCCAATAAAATCTATATTAAAAAAAGTTGTAAGCATCCCCAATAAAATGAATAAAAAAAGAAAAGGAACCTCCAAAAAAGTATTTGCTATGAACAAGTCTATGGTTTTGCGACATTCTATCATGCGAATTCCAGCTTCATTTCTATCACAAGGATCATATTTTCCAACTATTGTTCCTTTGGATTTGTTTCGAATTTTTGCATGCCAATCAACAATAATTATCAATATCTCTTACTTGCATATTCAATCAACTTCAGACTGAAAGTTGGTAGAATTCTTTAATTAATTATCACTAGCCTTACTTGTTGGTGAATACTAGTAGAATTGATTTAAGTTTGAACAATTTGAACAATAGCTGTATTGATTGGATTTCCTTGAAGGAGGATAGATATAATCTTATCGCAGGCAGTACTGGAGTTTAAGATAGACCTCAAAATGTCCTTCTTCCTGAGTCTGTCATTCCTGGCATAGGAAATATATGACTACCTGACTCAAAAGTTGCCTGGCTATCAAAAGATACAGCATCTGGGGTCTTAAAGGCTTGAAGATAACCAAGAGGCCATCTATCTGAGAAGCAACAAATCCCACATGGAAGAAGCACAGCAGCCTGTGTAATCATGAGGTGTTGATGGGATCAGGTATCAGGTATCAAAGAACAAAAACTCATATCATTGTGAATGAGGGGGAGTGTGGAATGGAGACCTAAAACCCATCTGTAAACAGTTGGACATACCCTTACAGATGTGTCATGGGGAGAAGAGCCAGTCAGGTTGCAGTCTTGCACTGATGAAACATACAGCTTTTCTCTAGTTCTTTATTGCTTCCTCCCCATTCACTATCACGACCTCAATTCTACCTTACAAATCTGGCTAGACCAGAGCATGTACACAGGCATAGATAAGAGCTGAAAATGCAGGGAATCCAGGACAGATAAATCCCTCAGAATCAATATTGAGAGTAGCCATACCAGGAGGGTAAGAGGAAGGTGTGTGTGTGTGAGGGGAGAAATGGGAAACTGATCACAATGATCTACATATAACTCCCTTCCTGGGGGATGGACAACAGAAAAGTGAGTGAAGCGAGACCTCGGTAAATGTAAGACATGAAGAAAAATGATAAATTATTCAAGGGGCTATGCGGGAGGGAGAGTGGGTGAAGGAGGGGGAAAATGAGAAACTATTATCAAGGGCTCAAGTAGAAAGAAAATATTTTCAAAATGATGATGGAAACAAATGTACAAGTGTTCTTGACACAACGGATTGTGATGAGTTGTAAGAGCCCCAAATAAAGTGATTAAAATATTTTAACATTATCAGTATTCTTAGGAGACAGTAAAAATAGTGCTTAGAAAGGAACTTTTATGTATAATTTAAAAATAATTTATTTTTGTTGTGGTGGAGAATGTTTACAGCAGAACATTTACCAATTCAACAATTTTTGCATATACAATTCACAAAAGTAATTTTGATTACATTCTTTGAGTTATACAAATCATTCTTACCTTACTTTTCTGAGTTTTTCCTCCCCCACAAAATCATTGCTTTCTCAGTTTCTTTTCTAATCTTAAAGTGGCTGTCATTTGATCTCGTACAAATGGTTCTTAAAAGTTCATAATGCTCAAGACAGACATATTTACTGAATTAAATTACCATTTGGTTTTAACAACATGAGTGAATTTCAAAAACAAAACATGCTGAGCCCCAAAGTTGGGCACAATGGAATATATTTTGTCTGATTTAACTATATCTAAAATAGCAAATTTAATCCAAAGTGATTAAAATTAAAGAATGGGGGAGTAGAAGTATTGTCTGGAAAAGGGCACACACAAGTTTCTGAAGATAGATATTGATTTGGGCGGTATGTGTACTGATAATCTATGCTCGATGCTGTGTTCATTGTGTACTATCATGCCATTTATGACACGCGGAGACCCAATTGGATAGAGTGGAACAGCCCCATAGGATTTCCTAAGGTATAATTTTTATTGGAGCAAATTACTGGGTCTTTTCCCTATGGAATTGCTGGTAGGCTCCAATATTTTGGTCAGCAGCCAATTCCTTAATCTCTGAACCTCTATTTCTCCTACATTCTTTACATACGTGCATTTGGGGTTGCTAACCACAAAGTCAGCAGTTCAAAAACCACTAACAGTTTCTTGAGAGAATGACAAGGCTTTCTACTCCTCTAAAAAAGTAAAGTCTCAGAAACCACAGGGGCAGTTCTACCTTGTCCTACAGGATGGCTATGGGTCAGAATTGACTTGAGGGCAGGGGAGGGGGGAGGGAAATAGTTTTGGGAAAAAAGTTAGAACCATAACCAATGCAATCTCAAATAGGATATAGCCAATTTTCTTGACTTCCTCTATCTTGAAAGTGCTTACAGTCATTGAGTTAATTCGAATGTGCTGTGAACCCAAAGGACAGAGTAGAAAGCCCTGTGGGTTTCTGAGGCTATAAATCTTTATAGAAGCAGAAAGTCTCATCATTCTTTTGTGGAGTAGCTGAGGGGTTTAAACTTTGTAATTAACAGCCCAGCTTATAACCCACCACATCATCAGAGCTCTCTTGACATCCTCTGTAGTTTGGCTTAAGCATCCTGGGTACAGACTGAGTTTGCCAACCTGTGGTTTGGCAAACTGAGATAATTAAGTCTGACAAACTGAGATAATTAAGTCTATTAATTGAATGTGCACTGAACTTTTGATTGAAGGAAGAGTTATTTAGATGTCTTCAGGTTAGGCAACCTAGGAGAAAGTGGCCTTTTATCCCCTTTCCATGTAGGAACAGGACGCAATGGGCCCTGGGACCTTACTTCCTCTGAGCAAATTAGGTGACCTTGTACTATATCCACAGCTCTTATGCTTACACTATTCACAATATTTTAATGTTGTTTGGACTCCATCTCTTCATAAAAAGGGTGCTTCAAAAAAAATAGCTTTCGATTCTACTGTCCACCAACTTTTGGAAGCCCTTGGTAGGTTCGTCTCTTCTAACAGGAAGTGATCACCTGGCCAGGAAGACATTTTAGCAAAAGATCTGGTCCACAGATCATGTGCAATGAAATCATCAAAACACACCTTCCCGAGAACCTTCATAAATTGGTTCTATACCTTGTTGTTTATTTCTTTGGACAGTTTACTCACGATTGTTTTTCATTTGTTGTCCCTATGGCCTATAACTCAGTGCTGTGTCTCTGTCTTATTCTCTCTGTGTGTGTCTGTTTCGGGGGTCCTCAAACTATGGCCCATGGGCCACATGTGGCCCGCTGAGGACATTTATCGGGCCTGCCAGGTGTTTTTTTATCACTGCTGCTGTCCTGCTTAGCGGCAGGCCGGCAGTGAATTTGTTCATAGCTGTTGCTTTTAAAACTATAGTCCACATGGTCTGAGGGACAGTGAACTGGCCCCCTGTTTTAAAAGTTTGAGAACCCCTGAATGAGACACTGTGGGAGGTATCCATGTGTCTATTTCAGAATACGACCACCTATGGGAAGAGAGGTTATTTGTCAGACCATTAGCCGCCTCTTTCTCATTTTTCTAAAGTATCTCGAAGGTGGGAGGCATGGAAGGTCATTATGCTATCCCATTAGACATGTCCCCTTAGTGTTGTACCTATAGCTACCCCATTCAGCAGGAGTTCCTCCCCCGCCCTCAACGTCTCCGTGTTACAAAGCAAGGGTGCCATTGAAGGTACATTTCTGCCTTTCGGTTATGCCGGGAGTTAGGGGTCTCTCAAAGAGTGCCCGACCCTGAGGGAAGGAGAAAGTAGAATTTCAGGGCAGAGTCGAATATTTCACGACTGAGCTGGGCTCCACTTCAGCAGTCGGAGGGCCCCATCCCGGATCTGCTTCGTCTTCATGCCGTAGATGATGGGGTTGAGCATGGGTGGCACAACCAGGTAGAGGTCAGCCAGCAGGATGTGGACGTGCCGGGGCACGTGCTGGCCAAAGCGTTGAGTGTAGAATGAGAAGAGTCCTGGGGTATAGAAGAGCAGGATGACACCCAGGTGCGAACCACAAGTGCCAAAGGTCTTGGCCCTTGCTTCCTTGGAGGAGAGGGCTAACACAGCCCGCAGGATGAGGGCATAGGAGATGGCAATACAGATGGAGTCAGTGCCTACCACCAGTGTGGCAGCAGTGATGCCATAGATATTGTTTGGCTTTGTGCCCCCACAAGCTAGCTTTACCACTGCCATATGCTCACAGTAGGAGTGGGCCACTACTCGGCTACAGTAGCTTAGTCTGGCCAGTAAGCAGGTGAGGGGGGTCATGAGCCCCAGCCCACGAAGCACAGCAGCTGCCCCCAGTTTGCCCACAGTCTCTGGGGACAGTAACGAGCCATAGTGCAATGGTCGGCAGATGGCCAAGTAACGGTCAAAGGCCATTGCTAGCAGGATGCCAGACTCTACAGCCGAGAAGCCATGAATAAAGAACATCTGGGCAGCACAAGCCCCAAAAGCAATCTCGGCAGAGTCTGCCCAAAAGAGTGCCAGAAGCTTGGGCACAGTGGAGGTGCAGAGGACCAGGTCAATGGAAGATAGCATGCATAAGAACAAGTACATGGGCTGGTGCAGTGCAGGCTCTGAACGTATTACCAGCAGCACTGCCATGTTGCCAACTACTGCCAGGGCATACATTGAGCAGAAGGGAAATGCAATCCAAAAGTGGGATGCCTCCAGGCCAGGAATTCCCATAAGCAGAAAGAAGGCGGGGTTCTGATGGCTGTGATTTGTGTGTGGCATAGCTAGGCCAAGACAGGGTCCACCGAGAAGACCTCACTGCCTTTCCCAGCGCACTGAGAAGCCCTGGGGGGTGAGACAGCTGAGATTCATCCTTGTGATGTGGCTGAAACTAAGATAACAGGAGAAAATATCTGAGTTAGAACTTAAGAAAAAGATCCAGGATGAGAACATTGTAGGCCCACGGGAAATGAAGCAAGGCCGGAGGTGGGGTTCCCCGTCACTCAAGTTCAAAGGGACTCTTGCACAGTCTGTCTGTATAAGTGATCTCAAGAATGTCAAGGAGGGTCTGTGTGTGTGTGTGTGTGTGTGTGTGTGTTGGAAGCAGAATCTTCTCCTTGGTGAAAGGGAGGGGCTAAAGACCCTCACTGCTTTTTTGCTGTCTACCTGTAAACCTTCTTCTGTATAGATGTGGTAGTTTCTTTGGCTTCGTGTGCCAATGTGCCGATGGAAGGATATTGTGATGATCAAAGGTCAGGCATATTAGGTGGCAGACTCAGAGGTAGGAAGATCAAAATTGCGGGGAAGATAAGGGAAGAAAAAGATTCTGGATGAGTTTCTCATGCCCCTGTCTGCGCCTGGGTTCTGATTGGGAAGTGCCCAGTCCATAGTGAGGGGCTGAGTCTCTTGCAGCCTACAACCATCATAAGTATTCTTGACTCATGCTTAGTGTTAGGGTTCTGCACTGCTTTTAAGGGTCCTGTATTGATATTGGAAGAGACAGATGGAATCATGCAAAATTGGTCAAGTAGTGAGGCACCAGGCTGGTATGTGATCTAATAAAATAATTGATTGAGGACTGTACAAAGCATATTCTCATTAATGAAAGGTAAGCAAGAAAGAGAATGGGAAGAAATGTTAGTCGCTGGGAACACAGATTCATTTCCTCTAAGCAAATGTAGAGAAATCTATATAACACACAGAGCATATCTCCACCTCATATTTTCTATTAATTACCCTCATACCGCATGTACCTGGGTCTTCTCTCACCTATGTGCACATCATCACCTTTCTCTTGTCCAGTATCAGCAGTAATTGAAATTTTTTAAAGAGAGAGTAAAAAAGAATGCAAAGGGAAAGATGATACAGGTAAAAAGGAAAGAATAAGAACCAGAAACAGATATAGGAGAGGGTGGGGAAGCAGAGAGAAATCCACATTTCTTAGGATTTATAATAGGCATAACTGTGTTCTAGTTGTCAGTTACAACAACAGAGAGAGTGGAATCAATTGGACCCTGGGGATAAAACCCAGGGTTATTGTTTTGGTTACTTATTTTAAACTCTAATACTCATTGTAATCTCAGCCATTAACTTCCTGTACCCAACATCACAGGAAATTGTCTTAGGGAAAGAAGAAAGACTTTAACATTAAATGGGGAAGAAATTCTGGATTGGGATGTCTGGCGGGATTTCAACTCTGGCTGTCACTGAGATATTAAAGCAATCATTTCACCTCTTTCTACCCCATTATACAGTCTTTCCCATGTTTTCCCTTTTCATTCTATGCGTAGAGACCCCTCCTCTGTTTCTACCATCAAGCCTGGGTTCAAAGCTCTCCAGAGGGTAGTTAAGCATTGTTTTGGGAGGCTTCTTGCCTCAGTGCTTGCCTTCTAGGGTAGCTAGTTCCAAACTAAAGAGTGCAGTAATGATTGGAACAGCCCTTTCCTTCCCCTTCCTTCCCCTCTGCATTTCCAGAATTAAATCAGGCTTCCTCAGTTCTTGCAGTCATTCAAAGAATTTTTACTCCCTCTTTGATTTGGTAGCCACAAATCCACCTTGCTCTCCTTTCATTTGCACAGATTGCACATTAGAAAAGCATTCAGAAAACCCAAAACTTAATGCTAACGAGCTGATTCTGACTCCCCATGATCCTGGAGAACAGAGTGGAACTGCTCCTTTCTGAGTTTGTGAGACTGTCAATCTTTGCAGAAACAGAGATTTCTCTCTCAAGGAGCACCTGGTGGTTTTGAACTGCTGACCTCATTGTTAGCAGCCTAACAAATAGCCCATTATGCCACTAGTGAGCCTTACATTGAGCACAATAGGCCCTAAATCCAGAAGAGAAGCTCAAGTGAGAATTTTGAGGTTTCGATTTCCTGGACTTAGACCTATATAAACTTTGGAAATTAAGCAATGGCAGATCCCCAGCCTTCTCCAGATAACTCCCACGGACAGGATAACTCTACTCCACACCCTGGCATTTGGTATGGGAATGATCTTACCTAAAACATATAATATTAGGAGCTGAAATATTAGGAACAATGCTGTCCCATAAGGAAAGGGAAAAGTTCTTCATCACTCCCCCATATGTGGTCATGAGCATCCGGAATCCACCTGCCAAGAAGTCAGCATTCATTAATGGGAGACCAGGGGCAGGCCAGTTCAAATCCCAGCTCCCTCTCTCACCAGCTGCGTGAACTTGATAAAGTCACCTAGCCTCTTTCAATCTGTGTGCCTAATTTTGACTTGTAGAGGTTTGACTCTTAGTAGGCTATGAAGAAATTTCCATTTGAAGATTATCATGGAAGATATTTATTTGAAGAGCCCGTCACATCACATTACATGTCACACAGTAGTGATCAAAACATATAGCGTGTCTGTTATGTACTGTTTATCTGAAGGGGAGACCACCTCAGTGAGAAAAGTTATCTTAAGTGCTGGCCCTATCTTAGGTCTCTTACAGTGTGCATATTGAAGGGCTAAGTACATAGAACAACAGTCTTACCATATCTAGGATCAGAGAGGGGAATCTCAGGTCCTGCAGGGTTTAAAGTGCAAGGGAGTAAAATAGCTACAGTATTTATTCTGTTATTAGGGCCCAAGTTGCGAGTGTGGATTCCCTGGGGACCGTAAAAGGACCTCTGGGATTCTGGAAAGAGTCAGCAAAGTGAGGCTGAAATCTTTTGACCTTCATTGGAAAGAGAACGATAGAATAGCAAATCAGATATACCACGAGGGTTCAGTGTAGTCAGAAGGGTGTAACTGGACAGAGCCCTTAAGCAAAACACAGTCCAAAAGACTTTTGGGGCTAGAAAGATATTTTGGATATTTTTCTAATTTAGATTTTATTCTGGACTCTTCTGTTCACCCCAAGTATTTACCTCTCTGTGTTTTTTTTTTTTAGGCAAACTGCTTAACACCTCTGAACATTAGTTTTTCATCGGTAAATTAGAGTTGTGGTGAAGATGGGATGATCTGACATTTCAAACCATGTATCATTTTGTCCCTACGTCAAGCACCCAATAAGAAGTTTGAATTGTCATTTTATTATTTTATCCAATTCCATGATCATACTTCTATGTGCAAAGGACTATACTGCATTGGGAAAGAGATGGAGGATTGTGCCCTGCTTCAAGGAACTCACATCTGCCTTAGAAAATGGGCAGATAAATAAAAACTAATCAATTATGTGAGCTATATGTATATATACAAAAGACAAAGGAGTTCATTTGCCTGAGAAGTTTACTTTGTAAGAGACCATCAAAGATTTTAGTATTTAGAAGTACTTAAAAATTGTGGGAAAATTACCTTATCTTTTAATTCCATTTTTCTATTGTCTTTTGAAACTCTTTAGTATAAAGTGGGTGAAGCCCACCTCAGAGAAAGGAGTTAGCATGTGAAAAACATGGGAGACAAGGGATAATGGAAATATTCTGGGAGATGTTTGAGTTCAGGTCAAAGCGAAAATCTTCTCAAATAACTTCAAATACTTTGAGCCACAGTGAGGGTCTTTTCTCTCCTTTCACATGCTGATTGTGTGCTCCTCAGACTGACAATCAGAGAGCACGTCCATCAAGTTGATTCTAACTCATGGTGGCTTTATAGGAAAGAGTAGAGTTCCCCTGTGGATTTTCTAAATTGTAACTCTTTCGTGAGCAGAAAGCCTCATCTTTCTCTCTCAGTGTAGATGGTGGGATTGAACTGCTGACACTGTGGTGAGCAACCCAAGGTGTAACCTTGTACACCACCAGGACTCCTTTGGCGTGCTACAGGGAATTTTAAAATTTCTGGTGTGATGTGGTGTCTAGGTAAAGTAACTGCACTTACCCTCTTATTCTCCAGCTGCAGAAATGAGGCCTACCTGCCTCGTGGGAATGTTGTGAGATATCCTGTGAGAGGTTATGTATAAAGTGTTTAGTACACTGTCTGACACATACGAAGTCTACGATTAAAACGAAACAAATCAAAATGACCTTGGAATCAGTTCTGACTCTTGTGTGTGTCCACCGGCATAGTCGTCATACATTGGGCAGCAAACATCAAGGTCAGCAGTTTGAAGCCATCAATGACTCCTCAGGAGAAAGACGGGGTTTTTTACTCCCCTCGAGAATTACTCTCTCGGCTACTGGCAGGAGCAGTTCTCTTTTGTGTTATTGAGTCACTGTGAGTTGGACTTTGCTTGACAGCGAGTTTGGTGTTTGTTTTTTTATATATCATTAAAAATTGATATAGAAGGGCTGAGCCCCAGTGGCGTAGTGGTTGTGTGCGAGACTGTGGCACACATGGTTGGAGATTCAAATCCAGTAGCAGCTCTCCAGGAGCAAGGCTGGGCTTCCTACTTCCACCAGGGCAGTGATATCCCTCCCCCCAACAAATTGATATATAAATTAAAAAGTATTGAAAAGTACAACGGGGAAAGATAAAACATAAATAACATGGTAGAAAAATGTAGGGAAACTTAATTTTAGACAATGATTATGGTAGACTTTTTTGAGAAGGTGAAATTGAATCAGTCCTTTGGATGAAGTAAACTTGCAAACTATGCAGCTATATGGAGGGCAGTGTTCCAACAGAAGAAAGAGTAGATGTCAAAGACCTTGAGGTCTGGAGTATATTAGGTAATGTGAGAGAACAGTAATCAATTTCTGAAGTGGGGTGACTGTGAGGTGAGATTAGATGGACCTGAATTTGTAGAAATCAAGGTTTGTGGGTATATTATAAGCATAATTTATACAGAATTTTATTTGAAGTGTGCTGGAAAGTCCCTGGAATATTTTTAAATAGAGTTACACAAGCTTTACAATGTTTACTCTGGGTTCTAGGTAGGGATATAAGGGGACAAGAGAAAGGTGGGAAACTAGTTGAAAAGTTTTAATAATAACTGAAGAGTGAAATGGTGTGGTTTGACCTGGGGTGGCAATGGTAGAAACCAAGAGACGTCACAAAGCGTAACTGAAATATGCTTTGAAAGTCCAGCAGATAAGACTTCCCGATGAAAGGAATATGGGGTTATGGTTGTCTTAGGGGCTGAAGGAAGGCTCTATACTGAGGAAATGGGTGCTGGAAGATCAATGAGAAATACAGAAAGAAAAGTCGGTTGATAGGGGTCAAGGGATAGGAAACCAGGCTTCTGTTTCAGACACATGACTTTGGAAATGGATGCTAGACATTCTAGAGTAGGTGTCAGGTCAGCAATTTATATGTACCAAGTTGAAGTTCAGAGTCTGTGTCTGAATTCAAGACATTAAATTCATTTTTGAGTTATCAAATAGTAGATTGGTAAAAAATGAAGTAATCTAAAGAATGATTCTAGGGAAGAGGTTCTAACACTAGAGGCTGGGTAGAGATGATCTAGTCAGCAAAGGATTCTCGGAAGAATCTAGTAAAGTGGATTTCAGAGAACAATGTTCAGGAAGTCAGCAAGTACTCAGTGCTCAGCTTGCCACAGGGTTGAGTAAAAGGAAAATTAAGAATTGATTACTGGATTTGCAACACTGTGGTCGTTGGAAATCCTGGTACTATACTTATTGGTAGTGACTGAGTTAATAGTATGACTATGGCAGTGCATGTCTGACATGGGATTGAAGATGAGATAATTAGATATAAAGAAATCGAGGAATCAGAGTTGTATACATGGCTACGGCTACTGAAATCACTAAGAATGATAGAATACAATTGGAGAGTAGAAGCAGAAATGGATATGGTATCAAAATCTTCAATAGACGAAAGAAAATGATCAGAGAAAAGGCATGGATTCAGCAGGAAGGGATTGTGTATATGTTGATGAGGAAAAAAAGAGGGAAATCCCCACAGGTAGCACTATAATCTAGATAATATCATTGCATTTTAAATATAGACCTACATCTGTGTTGAGCCTCCACATTTTTACCTCTTTGTGGATACCTATACCAAAGAAAAAGAGAAAATAATGTGTCTTCTAGTCTCAGACTATGACCCTTGGTCCTAGCTATATATCTCTTGGCTTAGTCTATTTTCAGCCCAAGCTCCATGGAACCAAGTTCCTTCATTATTATTTCACTTCTCTTCTTTTTCATCCCTGTCTAGGCCCCTGTGAACTCAGTCTGTGTTATTGCGTCCTGAACTTGAACCACGTTTAATATCAACCATAAGCTGCCCAACCCAGTCTATGATTTCTCACTGTTTTCAATACCAGCTTGTGGCACTTTATGTCAGAACCGCCTCATAGTTTTGGGCATGTACTGTGAAGAAGTCCCGGACCCACCCATGTGCTCCAGAGACTTCAGGTGAGAGAGGTGAGTCCTTACCATTGAGGAGAGCAGCTAGAATATCTGATGAGGGTTTCTGGAGGTCTCTGTGGGAAGGAAGGACTGCCTCAGTTGTTGAACTCCATAAATTCCAAATTCATGGTTGAACACCCAAAAATTAGAGAACTGAATGTATTTTTCTCATAAGAACGAATGGAAAATCTAAAAATTCATTCTGAGGCACAAAAATTACACTTATACATTTACTATGGAGGTTTATTAGCCTTCTTGCATATTGAATTATTTCTGATTTATCCAAATTAATAGTACCTTTTCAACTTCTTTGATGATCTGTGTTTGTGGCAGTCATGTGCTTATGTTATTTTCATGATTGAGATGTAGGGGTGGAGTCTGGTCTGTTAATCTGGAGATATCCATTGAGTAGCCAATGAGGCCTCTTCATGGGCATGGCTTTGTCCTGAGACTTCTGGGAAATCTCGCGATATTTCCCTCGTAAAGATGAGAAGCTATCTTCCCTTCCCCAGTGGTTGGAGTTAGTCTCAGAGATGATGAATCATGGACAAGACAAGATGGCAGCATCCGAGAAGCTGGAGGAGCCGGTGGAGAGACCACAAGACTTTGCTCTAATGGAGCCAGACCTCTGAAGCTGGGGCAGCCACATGGAGACCTCTGCCAGTGATGAGTTGCTTCTGCTGTTGATGGATCCTGAGCCCTGGAAGCGAGGAGCCATGTGGAGACCCCTGCCAGCACCCACTGGCCTGTGACTTTGTGAGTCGGAAGGAGACTTTATAGACTGATTTCGGGCATATGGGTTAATATTGGACTTATGACTTTGAACTGGACTGGGCTCAATGTCCTGTTCCTCTTGTATATAAACCTTTTTCTTATATCTATATGCGTGTCTATGAAATTTGTTCCTCTTTTCTACCCGGATTAACACAGTGTTTAATTGTTTCCTGACTAGCAATTTCATATCCTTCACTACATTAACTGCTTTAATTTTAAAAATTTTAAAAAATGTTGACAATGTTGACCTAGCCCTATTCATTAGCCAAATCAGACAAGCAGTGACCTGATTCAAATTTTACATTGATTTCTTTCTCTAACTCTGTGGGGGTTCTCACAGGCTTCTTTTTAGCATTACTGCTGACATCACTAACTTTCTTTGGCGTCAGTACCCAAATAAAGCCCCCCAAAGCATAAGGAAGAATATTTTAATGTAATAACACAAGCACGATATGTTATTACATAATGTCTATTTGGAAATCCTGGTGACTCTATGATTGCTTTTCTCTCAATTGTCTTTACCCTATAAGCAACTTATTTTTTGTATGTTTTCATTGAAACTATACACAGCCAAGTAGGTTTCAATTAAACAATTGCTGTACAAAGTATCTGCTCCAAAAGACCTTGCAAAGAGCGAAAAATCAAAGATGTCACTTTGAAGACTAAGGTGTGTCTGACCCAAGTCTTGGTATTTTCAAGTGACTCATATATATGCCTATTACTCTTCTGTCAGCTTGTAGTACTGTGCTGGCTTGTGTGTTGCTTGGTGCTGGAAGCTATCCCATCATTATTTCACACATGCTGAGCAGGATTCAGCCGAGTTTTCAGACGTAGAACAGACTATGAAGAAGAAATAGGTTTTTCACTTCTGAGAGAGTAGTCACTGAAAATCTTATGATTAGTTGCAGAATATTTTCAGATAAAGAGCTAGATCAGTTGAGATTGAAAGGTACTGTTCCTCTGTGTTGCCTCATGGTTTCCTTGCCTCAGCCTTTGGTCTCAGTCTGACTCCTTTGCCCTGTCCCCTCGTCTCCATGACTCATTGGGCTGTTGGATAGTTGAAGCCCACAGAGAAGTAGAGTGCTGAGAGAGGGATAGCTGCTGTCAGAAGAGGGTAAAGAAGAATGGAGAGTGGAAGAATGTCTGAACTCTGTCTATTGCAATCAGTATTACATTGATGTGGGAGTCTCCTTTTCCTACTGAAACCAGAGAAGCTTAGCTTTGGCTTCCACATCACTTCCTCATAAACCAAATACTGCTATGGTTATATATATATGAGTGTGTGTATGTATATATATGTATATGTCTAGATATGTGTATAAATACACACACATATATGTAAACACATTTTTGTTGTGGTGGTTGCTACATTATATACATCCTGGTGTTTTGGCATTGTGAACTAAGTTTCGGGCCACTAACTGCCAGGTCAATGGTTCAAACACATCAGCTGATCTGAAGAAGAAAGATAATTGACAGCTTCAGTAACTCCATAGGCTTGTTATGGGTTGGAAAAAACTCGATGGAAGTGGGTTAGCATTTACCAAAAGCATCCCATGTGTGCATGTACTTCTCTTTTTCCCCCTACATCATTGCCCTGGTGGGAGTAGGAAACCCAGCCTTGCTCCTGGAGAGCTGCTGCTGGATTTGAACCATCAACCCTGTGTGCTGCAGTCCTGCACACAAACACTGGGCTCAGCTGCATGTATGTCTTAATGATATCATTTGACGTTGGTCTAGCTGTGCATGACTTTCCTACATTCAAGGTTGCCTCTCCCATAACTAGGCATAGTAAGTGTCTACTACCAAAAGAATGATCCTCTTCTTCCCACTCACATTTCTGGTAACCACAGATAAGCATCAGTTTCTGCATGTGTAACTATTTTGGTCACATAATAAAAGTAAGATCATACAACATGCAACTGACTTATTTTACTTAGCATAATATGCTACAGTTATTCACATTATGCTTTAAAGGTGCAGTAGTATCCAACTTGGTAAAGTATTCTTCACTGTAGTTATGGGGCCATTTTTTGCTTCATCTGTTAATGAACATGAATGTTGGTTTCATTTTTTTGCTATTACAAATAACATTACAATGGATTTAGTATGCTGACACAACTTCTGCTACTTAAGGTCTAGGCCCAGTTCCTTTCATATAACCCATATCCTCGGTAGAGTAGTGTCTAGTCAAGTTAAATCCCTATTTTTCCAATATCCTAAGGTACTTAACTTATTATAGGGAAGATTGGGCTCACTCTCTCTGAGAACAGAATGTTAGGCAAAGTAAAGATAGCTCAAGGATATTTCTGAGAAGGACTGGGTATGAATATGACCTCTCATACTATCTTTGTGAAGTATTGTTAGGCTTTAGAATGTGAAAAGTTCATAGTCTCTCAAGAAGCTAGCTTTGCTCTCAGATCTTTGCAAAATATTGGGCATTGAGATCATTTTAGTTGGAAAACACCCTCCTTTCTTATTTATCAATACTTGAAAATTATTTATTAGCAATTATGTATCATCTTAAGAATGCTTCCTTAATTATTCACTTATTTATAATGATTAATTTATTTACATATTCCTATCCATTCTGTGAGTTATTATAATTTAATAATTAAGATTATTACCCTCATTTTAGACAGAAGAAAACAGACCAAGAGTCAGAGAAATGAAGTGCCTGCTGGAGACACAAGTTAAAAATCAATGTGTAGCATGCATGCGAAATAAAACAGTTCATAAATGAGTTTGGTTGGTTAGGATGGAATATCTGCCCTTCTGGTCATAGACAGAAGTTGGTTGCAATTTGCATAATATAATTAGGCTCTTTTTCTTAGGAGATGCTACAGGAAAAGGAGCAAGGGAGTAGGGATAAAGAGAATCACGTCAATGACCAAGGCACAAACAAGCTCTACCTGAAATGCTTCACAGTCCCTAAGAGCCAGGCCTGGCCCTGGGGAAGCATGAATTAATGCCATTAAATGGGGATAGCCTGTGAGCTGCCAGAAACTCTGGGGACAGGAGCGCTGGGATACGGATGTCTCCTTGAATCAATGCCCAAGGAAGAGGCGAGAGCCTATCATGAAGCCCCCAAGGATCCTTCTCAAATGCAATGATCTCTGCTTCTTTGGGAAGAAAAACAGATTTCTGAGGATAAATTCAGCTATTCCCTTCCCAGCTCCCTCCTTCTCAAGGTTCTCGCACTGTGAATGGAAAGACGCCATGGAATTTCCTGAAGCTAGGAGAAAGGAGCATGCATTGTACTTCAGACTGAGGCCATGGTGAGAGTTTGAACTGTAGGAAAACAGGAGATAGCAGACGAGTGTGTTGAAGGGGAAATGATGAGGACACGGTCCTGTTTTAGGATTCATCCTCTTTCCCCCTGTGCTGTGCAACACCCCTTTGCTTATATTTTGGTTTTTCAGTAGAAAGGGATGTCTCAACAGTCCTATCCGCATGTTTTATGTGGACAAACTCTTCTAGCACATAGGGAAAGGAGTCTTGGTGGTGGAGCGAGTTAAATGTTGGGGTTGCTAATCACAAGGTTTGAAACTGCCAGCTTGATCCTTTGGAGAAAGCTGAAGTTTTCTACTCCCGTCTAGATTTACAGTCTCAGAAACCTGCAGGAGTGGTTCTAGTCTATCCTCTTTGTCTCCCTGAATTAAATCCATGAGTTCAGTTTCACATTTTTTTTTGAGATCACAGAAGATACATGCTTCATTTCTATAACAAATAACGTGGACCAACTCCAAGAAGTCTTTTCTGATTATCCCTGCTGAGATCTGGTCATTTCTTACCTCCTATCACAGCTCCTCTCAATTCTCACCAGAGTCCCCATTGCAACTTGAAGATTGCTGCAGTGGTTACAAAATAGGTAGTGAGACCCAAACTAGGAAGATGGAGATAGGGAGAGATAGGAGACACACTTCTTATAGGTTCCTCTGCCACGAGCCATAACCACAAAGTACCTTCGGTGAGTAGCTGTCTTCTCTTATCAGAATATTAATCTTCCATTATTATTCTAGTTACATATTTTTGGGATTAATAGGTAGACCAAATAGTTGCTGGTATTGACAGTACCTTCTGTGCATTAGAGCACCATTTGAACACTTTGGGAAGAAACTCAGAAACAGAAGATGAAGAGCAGTCAAGTGAGGGAATTTTGGCTTCAGAAGAAGGACATGGGTACAGAACAACAACTCTTAAACACTGGACAAAACCTTTACTGCTGATAAATTGGGGGGGGATAGTTCTAGTAATTAGGAGCAAATAAATTTCTATAGTTGCTCTCCTATTCTGGACCCTGATTCTGGGAAGGAAAGATTTTGCATGAACAGTAAGGGAAATAAACATCACAGATTAATGGATACTCTGAGCCTGTAGGATTAAAAATTTGAAATAAATAAAATTTTCTTTGTATAAGGATGGGTGGGCAGTCATAGGATGGCCAGTGATCATAAGAAACATGCAGGAAGTCAGAAGATAATGAGTACCAGACATAAAATGAAGCATGTTTAGATTTATGGGAAATAGATATACAGAGGATAAAAGTGCAACAAATATTTACAACAAATATGTGGATCACTGTACAGTTATTTACAGAGTCCTGTTATCTACTCAGCACTGTTCTTGGAGATTCCGATCTTAGAATTAGATATTAGAGATCCATCAATAAAAAACAAGTAATAAAAAAGTTCTTATTAGGAGTTGTTTGATATACATCCCCATGTTCATTCTTGGAAAAGATGAACAAATATTAGAGAGACATGGCAAAAATATTTCTAAAGAAGATTTTACTCTTTTGGGTTCCTTAGACGTTCTACTCAGGGTGCGTTTTAAATTAGGAAGTAACCAACCAATTTAAGTTTGTATCAGTTAAAGAGGAAATCTTTTACAAATAGACATAATCCTCATTTTCAAGTAGTCTGGCAGTTCATGCTTTTCTTGGAAGATGTCCAACAGCTTCTGTGCACACTAGAGGGAGGCTGGGAAAATAGAAGTGAAAGAGCAAAATAAAGCAAAGCACAACCCAGTCCTTTCACTTCAAGTCCCTTCCCTTCACAACTCTGGGGGCACAGATGTTGAAGAACAAAAAGGTGCTGTTGTGTCAGCAGCAGATGAAAGAAGAAGATGCCAGTTTGTTGACTAAGATATGTATGGCCCAAGCCATACATTTATTAAATGCCTCAATAGAATTTAATTGGACAATAAAAAAGACATTTGAAACAAGAAGTGGTGCATTTTCACTGTGGCGTTGGAGAAGAATACTAAATATACTGTGGAGTACTGAAGGCATGATCAAGTTAGTCTTAGAATCAATGCAACAGGAATATATATTGGAAGCCAGAAGAATAAAACTTTAACTTCCTTCAGACACATTTTCTGGGAAATCATATAGTTGGAAAAGAACACCATGCTTGTTAGGGAACTAACAAATATGAGAGACATTCTTAGGGAGATGGATTGACACCAGGGATTAGATAATAGTTTCAATAAACTCAAATATGCCAACAATATGAAGATGGCATGGGACTGGGCAACATTTCTTTTGTCAGACAAAAGATTGTCATGCGCCAACACCAATGCAATGGAAACTAATTGTAACAACAACAGCAACAAAGAAAATAGACTGGATGTAGATTTTGGCAGAAGAAGAGGAAAAATGACCAAGAGAAGAGGGAATAAGGAACTATTATGAGATTTGGTGTGGCAGCCAGAGGTCAGTACTGCTGAAGAGGCGAGGATTTTCTTTTGGTGAAAAGTAAAGATTGTTAAATGTGTGGAGGGAGAGTCACATGAATAGAAAAACCAACATGAATGTTGGGGAAAGAGAAGCTCAAAAAGAATGTTCATTTTCTCAATTAACTGTCAGGAGCAGAATATTTAGAGATTTCTTTGTGTTGAATGAATTGGAAAAGGAATCTTCTAGAGCACTGCTGTATAAAAAACACCTTTCTGCATTGACGGTCATATTCCATATCTACAATGCCTAATAGCATAGATAACTGTCACTTATGTTAAGTAAGCACTTATGGAGTATGCTGTGGAATGATAACCAAATTTATTAGTTTCTTTCATTTTAATAAATATACACTGAAATTTAAGTAACCACAAGTGGCCAGGGGGAACGGTATCAAAGATCATAGTTCTAGGGAAACCGTACAGCGTCATACTTAATTGGGATTAACTGGGGTCTTGAGATCAGCAGGGTATATTTAACGTATCCAGTCACTCATGTCTGAAGTTTCAGAACAGAAACTTGACTTTAGTGATCGAGAATCGTAACATCAAACTCGTTGCCATAAAGTCCATTGGAACTTCTAGCAACCCTATCAGAGAGAGTACAGCTCCTCTTGTGGATTTCTAAAATTGTAACACTAAGGACATAGAAGGCCTAATCTCTCTCCTGTGAAGCTCTTGGTGGTTTTGAACTGCTGACCTTGTGCTTATCAACCTAATCCAGAATCAGTAGGTACATAAAATGGTGTCAATGGATATTTGTGGTAAACATCTGTTTATTTCTTTCTTAAAGAAATCCACACATCACAAACAAACAAAAAGGGAACTACCTCTTCTCCATTCCTTTATTAATGTTGGTTGTCATAGACCATCTATTGGTATTGAATGTTCAAAGTGCATTGGGGATGGGAAATATGGTTGTGCTTACCTAGGTCTATGGGGACTGTTTTTGTATTTCATTTAGGGTTTAAGAATATGAAAAAGAGCTAATCCTCTTCAGTGATGTATCTTAATTAGCTTGTATCTCAATGTAGCTTGGATTCTTAAATTCTACGTGCCTGGAAGGTGTGCTTGACGGCAAAGGAAAAACCAACAAGGACAACTTCCAGGAGTCATGACAACTTCCAATGTCACCTCAACCTATCCTACAGTCTTCTTGTTGGTAGGAATCCCAGGCTTGGAGCATCTGCATATTTGGATCTCCATCCCCTTCTGCTTCGCCTATTCACTGGCTCTGTTGGGCAACTGCACACTCCTCTTCATCATTCGCTCTGATTCTGCCCTCCATGAGCCCATGTACATCTTCCTGGCCATGCTAGCCACCATTGACCTGGTCCTCTCCTCTACAACACTGCCTAAAATGCTTGCCATCTTCTGGTTCAGGGACAGAGAGATCAACTTCTATGCCTGCCTGGTCCAGATGTTCTTTCTGCACTCCTTCTCCATCATGGAGTCGGCAGTGCTGTTGGCCATGGCCTTTGATCGCTATGTGGCCATCTGTAGACCGCTTCACTACACCACAGTACTGACAGGAACCCTGATCACCAGGATCGGCTTGGCCGCTGTCGCCAGAGCTGTGGCACTGATGACGCCACTCCCCTTTCTGCTCAGACGCTTCCACTACTGCCGGGGCCCGGTGATTGCCCACTGCTACTGTGAGCACATGGCTGTCGTGAGGCTGGCCTGTGGGGACACACGCTTCAACAATATCTATGGCATCGCCGTGGCGATGTTTATTGTGGTGTTGGATCTGCTGTTTGTAATCCTGTCATATATCTTTATCCTTCGGGCAGTTCTGCAGCTTGCCTCTCAAGAGGCCCGCTACAAGGCATTTGGGACATGTGTCTCCCACATAGGTGCCATTTTGTCCACATACACACCTGTGGTCATCTCCTCGGTCATGCACCGCGTGGCCCGCCGGGCTGCCCCTCATGTGCACATACTGCTTGCTATTTTCTACCTGCTTTTCCCACCCATGATCAACCCCATCATCTATGGTGTCAAGACCAAGCAGATTCGTGATCATGTTCTCAGTCTATTCAGGAGAAAGGAAGTATAGACGGATAGAGAGTTCTCCTCACACTCATTTCTAGGAGTGTGTGGATGCTGGTTTAAGGTACAAGAGAGGGCTGAGCCCTGGTGGCGTAGTGGTTGTGTGCAGAACTGTGGTCCACTGGCTTGGTGCTTCAAATCCAGCAGCAGCTCTCCAGGAGCAAGGCTGGGCCTCCCACTCCCACCAGAGGGCAGTGATGCTGCTCCCTGCCCCCAAAAAAGGTACAAGAGAAAAATCTAAAATAGAAAAATTGCACTCTTTCTGCTGGCAAGTCTCCGGTATCATAAAGAAGGAGGTCTTAGAGCCTCTTATTTAGGCCCGTCCTGGTTTCCCTCTCCTCTGGTCTGATAGCAGCGGTTTAATCTCTTCAACTTCATAGACTTCTCACATGATTAAAGTAGGCATAGAGACCCTATCTAAGTGATATTTTGGGCAGATTTCTTCATTTATGTAAAAAGACTGTGGAAATATTACCTAGAGTTGGCTCTAGTAGCATAGATTTTTAACTAGTTCTCCATTTAGTTGACAGGGGAGAAATTTCATCCTGGATTTTTTTTTTTTGTGGGCATCACTGCCTCTGGTGGTCATGGACGCTACCCAGCTGCCACTGGATTTAAACCGCCAAGCCTGCAGGCTGCAGTTCTGCACTCAACCACTTACACCATCGGGGCTCAGCCCCATCCTGCATTTTATAATCCAAAGTCTAATACTGAAATCACTTCTATGTCTTTTCTGAAAAGTGCCCCCCAGTCTCTTAGCAAACATAACCTGTTTATTTATTTACGACCTCATGAAGCTGTTGACTCTAAAGTTGGACAGTTTCTCTCACCCTGAGACCCATGTTTAACATGAAGTCAGTTCCTCTTTGCTTGGCTTTCCTCACTTCACCCATGCTCACGGTCAGTTGTCTCATGGGACACTTAGCTAAGAAGCCCCCCTGACATTCTTTCATGTTCGTATATAAGATCATCTAACTCGGGGCTCAGCAAACTCTTGAGACTGGAGAGCCAATCCTCTCCTCCTAACAACTTTAAAATCACCCAAGAGGCTTAAATATGTTTTTTCCCAAACAAATGAATTCACCGTGATCTGAAGTAACAGCCAAATGTCTTCAACCTTACTTCAGAGCCGCAAGTTCACACTGACAGAGCCACAGATGGCTTGTGAGTGGCAGTTTGCCAACCACACATCTAAGTGTGTCTCCAAGCATTCTTGGTAATATTTAGAGTGTTTGTGTTCATGAATGAAGATATAACTGCCACCATTGAGGCATGAACTGGGAAACACCCTTATCTTTTTTGTTTGTTTGTTTTTATGGGCATCACTGCTCTCTGGTGGTGGGAGTAGGAGGCCTAGCCCCACTGCTGGAATTGAACCTCCGTCCCAGTGGGCCGCAGTCCCATGCACAACCACTACGCCACCGAGGCTCAGCCCAACACCCTTATCTTTTAAATTGGAACTTCTGGGGATAAATAAGGAAATAGTTACAGTATTTATGGTAGATTATATTATTGCTACACTGAAATTATGCCTATGTATTTTTACTAAATATAGATACGTCCTCTCCTACACATCCACGATGGGTGAAGAATTTCCTATCTCCAATGATGTCAAACTTTGTCATGTCTCTTACTTTGGCCAATGGAATATTAATGGTTCTGAAATAAATGTTCCTTTATTAATGGAAACTTGGTGTTTCTTCTGCCATAAGAATTAGAATATTCTGCCTCCAGTTTTATCTTTCAGTCTAGGTCAAGTTGATAAAATACACTGAACACATTTTAATCTTATAAATAGCATGGACTATAGCATATATGATCCACAGTGTTCACACAACACGACTGTGTATTTGCTATTGCTTTTGTAGAAAAGCACTGAGATTGGAAGGTTACCCCCCAACCCCTATGCCCCCCCCCCCACTTCATAATCTAGAGGAAGCTGATTTCTGGACTTGTGAGCTCTATATTGCAATCCAATTTAAGATTCAAGACTGTGTATTTGAAGAAAGATAAAGAAAATGCATAATTCCTTTTTATAATCTTCATTACAAATATATTGGTTTCTTGTCTGTTTCTGCTCTGCTTTTAATTACCGCCTTTGCATACAAACACTTGCACTTGACCATTCTTTTGTTGCTGTTACAAGGTGCCATCAAATCAGTTCCAATTCATAGTTAACCTAAAAAGAAACACTGCCTTATCCTGCCCAGCCTCACAATTACTGTTATGTTTGAGCATTCGTGGTTTAGCTATGTCAGTCAATTCATCTCTCTGAATGTCTTCCTTTTCTTTGCTGACCCCCTACTTCACCAAGCAAGATGCCCTTTCTTTATTTTTTAATGTTTTAATTTCTTAACATACTTTGCTTTCATTAAAAAGACATTTTATTGGGGGTTCTTGCAGCTCTTGTCACAATCAACACATCCATCCATTGTGTCAAGCATATTAGTTGCCAACATCATTTTCAATACATTTTATTTCTACAGGAACCCTTGGTGTCACTCATTTCCCCTCTCCCAGCCTCCCTCCCTCATGAACACTTGGTAATTTATAAATTTATTTTTTTCATGTCTTACATCAACCACTGTCTCCCTTCACCCATATTTCTGTTGTCCGTCCTCCGGGTAGGGGGATTATACGTGGATCATTGTGATCGTCCCCTTTCTCCCCCACCTTTCTCTTCCCCCTCTGATATCGCTACTCTCATTATTGGTCCTGAGGGATTTATCTGTCCTGAATTCTCTGTGTTTCTAGAGCTCATCTGTACCTGTGTACATGCTCTGGTCTAGCCAGATTTGTAAGGTAGAATTGGGGTCATGATAGTGTGTGTGTGTGTGTGTGTGTGTGTGTGTGTGTGTGTGTGTGAGAAGCATTCAAGAACCAAAGGAAAGTTGTATGTTTTATTGGTGCTTTACTGCACCCTGACTGGCTAGTCTCCTCCTTGAGCTCCTTCTGTAAGGAGGTGTCCAATTGTTTACAGATGGGCTTTGGGTCTCCACTCTGCACTCCCCATCATGCACATTAATATGATTTTTTTGTTCTGGGTCTTTGAGGCCTGAAACCTGATCTCAACAACACCTTATAATCACATAGGCAGGTGTGCCTCTTCCATATGGGTTTTGTTACTTCTCAGCTAGATGGCTGCTTGTTTATTCTCAACTCTTTAAAACCCCGGGCACCATATCTTTTGGTAGCCAGGCACCATCAGCTTTCTTTAGCACATTTGCTTAAGAATTCATGTTTTTCTTCAGCAATAGTGTTGGGAAGGTGAGCATCACAGAAAGCCCAGTTATTAGAACTAACTGTTCTTGCATTGAGTGAGTACTTGAGTAGAGGCCCAATGCCTCTACTTAATACTTAACAAATGTACATAAATCTATTTACTATCATTATATAGAATATATTTACATATGTGCTTGCCTGCATTTAGCCTTTTTTTTGGGGGGGGCCCTCACTGCCCTCTGGTGGTGGGAGTAGGAGGTCCAGCCTTGCTGCTGGATTTGAACCTCCAACCCAGTGGGTTGCAGTCCCGCGCACAACTACTACGTCACCAGGGCTCAGCCCTCTGTATTTAGCTTTTTATAAATGCCCTTTGCCTCCTAATTCTGTCCTCTATTTCCTTTTACTTTCCTCTTGTCCCACTATCATGTTTGTCCTTCATTCAGGTTTCAGTCATTCCTCCCTGTTACATTGCCCTTGATCAAGCCCCACCAGGCATCCTATGCCCTCTGTATGAATCCCTTTCCCAGGGACTATTCTCTCCTGATAAGGTGTCTAAATTACGTTAGGTGACATCTCATCATTCTTGTGTCAAAGGAGCATTCAGATTGTACTTTTTTCAAGATTTTTCTTTTGTTCTTTGAGTACTTTTCATTAATAGCACAATTCAAATATTTAAATCCCCTTTGGTCTTTTTTATTCACTGTCTAGCTTTCACATGCATATGAGGAGATTGAAAATACTACAGTTTGGGTTATTCGCATTTGTGATTGATTTTGTGTCAGCTTGACTGTATGAGGACTTTCAGTAGCTTGGCACTTCAGACCTTTCCTATGATGCGACTTAACATAATGCAAGTAAGCTCCATAATGGGATCTGCTGTGGGCCACCGAGCAGTTCTGGGAAGATTAGGGCAAAAAGGAACCATACATATACATATACATATATGTATATATATGGCATCACTGCTCTCCAGTGGTGGGAGTAGGAGGCCCAGCCCCACTGCTGGAATTGAACCTCCGTCCCAGTGGGCCACAGTCTCGTGCACTCCATTCAATATTATATACATTTTATACCCTCCTTTATTGTAACTTTTGGTTTTTCTTCCCAATTTCATCTTTTAAGTCTTTTTTGTGCTGCCATGACATCAGCCACTGCCGATGTCTTCATTATGTGAGCTAAACTTAGACCTTTTAAAAAATATTAATCATAAACTGCCCAATAGGTATTTATTTTCTCAACTGTTGTCATGATCTTTCCCTTCTTTAGGACTGAGTATCTTGTACCCAGACTTCTCCCAGCACTTATTGTGTCACTTCTAGTCAGACCGTGACTAATCTGAATCTCCTCAGCCTAACTCAGATTATGCAGAAGCTCCATCTGAACCCAGTGTGTTACAGAGACTTAAGATAAAAGAGGTGAGTTATCATTCCTAGAAGACGATAGGAGGCAGTCTATCACAGGACCTAGATGTCTCTATGGAAAGAGAGGGGGAAAGTGATCAGATATAGGTTCACCATGAGATGTCCAAGGAAGAATTAGTTCAGATCAGAGCACATAGAAGTTCTTGTAAATTTTCTCTCTTAAGATCAAGACAGTCATAAGAGAAAAGCACCCCTTCACTATTATCAATAATTAATATCTTTGAGTAATTGTTTCTCAATGATTTCATTTGAGAGCCTCACCCAAATTCTGAGAAGTCGACAAGACCAGGATTACTGACCTCAATAAACAAAGAAACAAACGTCTCAATGAATGAAAGGTCACCAAAATCACAATTGGGACTCAACATGGATTCCTACTTATGTCTTTACTCACAGACCTGCCTTATCTCACACACACACACACACACACACACACACACTGTAAAGTGCAACAAAACAAATCAGACAGGACTAAATTAGTTAATAGATAGCATTGACTACTTATGATTGAACCCCACTTTTCCAAATCATAACTAGAAATCACTCACAAACAGGCATTCATTTGTATTTTCTAAAGAGCTTCTATTTCTCAGCTGGTTTTATTTCTCACTGTCCCTGGCATAAAGCAAATAGGAAAGGTAAGGATGGGAACAGGTGGAGAAAGAAAGGATGGGGAGGGGTCATACTGAAATGTGAATGCATTCTACCTCATGAGCACACAATGGAGAGAGAGGAGGATTTGCAGAAAGCCAGGGACCAGAACATCAAAAATCTGCAGACTCGAGAGAGAAATCCCCAGGTCTTTCTATTCCTTAGGGATGAGATCACTGTTTTCTTTCGAGAATAGACTAACAGATTATAAGGATAAATCCACATTCTTCTTTTCCACCTTCTGCTTTTCTACCCTTCTCTCACTACGAGAGGAATACTACATCCAGTTTCAACCCCTGCAATCGATGGAGCATGCTAAGAATTGAGCCTCATGCACAGGCGTGAGAACACTTAGGGTCAAAAGAGGTGGGGAAGTGTCATGAGAACAGAGGAAATGGTACTGGATTGACTCAGATGGGAGAAGGACAAGCAAACCAGGATGGGGTACTGAAACTAGCATCAAGTGCTCTCCAGAAGTCTGTCAAATGGAACAGAGAGGCACAAGTCAATGGAAAGAGATACGCGCTGACAGAGAAAACCAGCATAACTGAGATAATGGCATAGACCAAACTGAAGAGAGGATTCACCACAGAGAATACCCCAAGGCTGAGGAGGTATCTAACGGGAGAGAGGGTTTAATGTTTGAAGGGGTAGGGTATGATGGGACACAAACTGTAGAGTGCATGAGGAAGACTCCTGCTTTCACATAGCTCTTATGATCAAATAAACCATGGACCTCATCTCAGATATTTCCTTACCTCCTATCTGCTTAATATCTGGATGTGTATATTGAACAAGATACTTTATCTATCTATCTATCTACTATCATCTATCTATCTATCTATCTATCTATCTATCTATCTATCTATCTATCATCTATCTATCATCTATCTATCCATCATCTATCAACTATCTATCTATCATCTATCTATCTCTACCATCATCATCATCGATCTATTTATCTCAGTATCATCCAGTTGATGTGGAGTCATTGCAACTCTCTAGGACAGAGAGGAACTACCTCTGAGCGTTTCCGAGACTGTCACTCTTTAAGGGAGTAGAAATCCCCTTAGAGCTATAACCCTCTTCAAATATTTCATCCTCGGAGAACTTCAAACCTTCTCAGTCCTGCCCTGTAGGGGGTATATAGTGCAAAGGCAGGGGAGGAGCAAGCTTCTCCAGGAAGGAAGTCATTTTATGCATTTGTTATTTTTGAAAAGACACATGTTGAATACTAATCACATTGGAGCCTGGGATTGCCTATTGGTTATTCTTTGGGCTGCAGTTTAAAACCACCAACGGCTTCTGCGGAGAACAATGTCACTTTCTACTCCTGTAAAGAGTCATAGTTCCAGAAACGCACAGGGGTCTGTCTGTCCTGCCTCACAGGGCCCCCTGAGTTATAATCGACTCTATGGCAGTGAGCTTGGGTTTGGGTTTGGCGACGCTAAAAATGAGTAGGTTCAACTTCTGTATTTAGAGTTCTCATAAAACAATGGATGGATGGACACACTTATTGGTAGCACATTGGCAACTCTCTCTGTGTAATAAAATGTGATAAATTAGTGAGTCTTTGTTGGGATGAATAATAAAATCTGCCAGGGAGATTCTGAGAAAGGTTCACCAAGGAAGTGACAGGATGATGGCCCAGAAGGGGAGGGCAGGGACAAGCATTCCAGAGACTTAGACACAAACACGATCGTTTCAGAAAGTGGCAAGAATCCAGTGTGGTTGCCCCTCTGGTGCATATTTGGGTGATGGTAGGAAATGAAGCTAACATCGAGTCAGGGAAAAGCTTACAAATATGCTTCTTGGTTTTTAATTTTCTTGTAGCAGTGATATCTGACACATAGTTTTCCTCAGGGAAGTAAAACACATGTTCTGCTACACGGAAATGGAGGTGGTGGTGGAAAATCCAGCATGAGGTTTTTAGAGTGTCACAGATCATATCTGATGAGATGTGAATGAGGGAAGGAGCACGGGGCAGCAGAGAAACATGGGAACAATCCAATGAGAGTGAAGGGGCATCATCACAGACTGAGAAAGAGCACCACAAGTTCTTGCCTTTGTCGGAAGGCCACTTGGCTGGAGCAGAGCGAAGAAGGAAAGTGGAAGGAGGTGAGGCTAAAGAAGGGAGCAGGGTTTGCTCAGTGCAGGGCTTTCTAAGGCAGGGTTAGCAGCTTGGTAAATCCAGGACCAATTTTAAGCAAGGACTGGTATGGTATAATTTGTTTTTAAAAATGGTGTCTTTGCTTATAAATGTGGAAGTCATTGTGTAGATGAATGTTTTGGTATGTATATTTTCACCAAAATAATAAAATAAATTGCAAGTGAAGTAATCTCTTTGGCTGCAGTAGAGAATGGATCATAGAGCACCAAGGTTCAGACCACACAGACTGATTAGGAGGTAGTTCATACGCAAGATGATGATAATTTAAGACTAGTTGCAGTAAAACAGAAAGAGTGGAGAATAAATAATCTTCAGTTTAAGAATATTTGCTAGTCCACATAGACAAAGCACACCAGCCTGTGTGAACATGAAATGTCGATGGGATCAAGTATCAGGTATCAAAGACCCAGAACAAAAAAAATCATAGCCATGTGAATGAGGGGCAGTGTGGAGACCCAAACCTATCTGTAGACAATTGGGCATCCCCTTACAAGAGGGGTCACAAGGAAGAGATGAGCTGGTCAGGGTGCAGTATAGCACGAAGAAACAACTGTTCTCTGGGTTTTTAATGCTTCCTCCCCTCCCTATCATGATCCCAACTCTACCTTACAAATCTGGCTAGACCAGAGCATGTACACTGTACAGATAAGAACTGGAAACCCAGGGAATCGAGCACAGATAAACCCTGCAGGACCAATAATGAGAATAGTGATACCAAGAAGGGAAGGGGAAGGAGGAGGGGAAAAGGGGGAACCGATCACAATGATCTACCTATAGCCCCCTCCCAGAGGGATGAACAACAAAAACCATCTGTCAGTATAAGCCATGAAAAAATAATAAAAACTTACAGATTATCAAGAGTTATGTGAAGGAGGAAGGGCAGGTGAGGGAGGGAAAAAAAGAAGAACTGATACCAAGGGTTCAAGTAGAAAGAAAATGCTTTGACAATGATCATGGGAACATATGTACAAATGTGCTTGACACAATAGATGGATGGGTGGGTTGTGATAAGAGTTGTATGAGTCTCCAGTAACATGATTTTTTATTAAAAAAGAATATTTGCTAATGAATGTGAACCATGAGAGAAATAATTAAATTAAGAATTATTCCTAGATTTCTGACCTAGATTTCTGGCTGGCAGAGGGGAAAGACAAGGGGTGAGGAGGGAGACTATTTCTGAGGAAATTTCTTGTTTGAAATTCGTGTTTTTTTGATGCCTGTGATGTATCTGAGTAGAGATGCCCAACTGGCAAATGGATACACTAATCTGGAGTCTAAAACTAGAAGCTATACCTTTAAGAACTGTCTGAATACAGATGGTAAATGAACAAGAGGAATCAGAGAACAAAAACAACTGAATAAAAGAGAGAAGAGGACAAGGAACTAGTGAGGGGAAGAGCAGACATGAGAAAATCAGCAAAGGCACTAGTGAAGGTGGCAGGTAAAAAGAAGTTAGTGGATGTTAAAGGAGGGATAATAGGATAGAGAGTGAAGAGAGATGAATTTTTGAACAAGTCTTGCTGAGACAGGGAACAGAATTAAGAGGTATTAGCTGGAGGAATAGGTATATTCAAGGACTGCGGGATTGTACTAATGTCAGCCTAAATAAATTTATTAGAAAAAGGAGCAGATTTGCATGGAAAGAGGGAGAGAGCAATGACAAAATGCATCTGTACAATGCATTACATACAGTTTATTAAATCCCTCTCATATCTTTCCTCACCAGAGTTTTGCAAGATGTACAGGGAAGCGATCCTTGCTGATTTTGTTTACTCAGAGCTTAACATAGAAATGATTCATGTCTGTTTCTACAGGTGGAAATGAGTTTGAGTTTTGTTTCTTTTAGCTTGAATTGTTGAACATAAGTTGTCCTTGGGATAAGATTGAGGTAATAGGTATAGTGATTTTTAACACTAGATTTTAGATAGGAACCAGAATTACTAGGGATCAAATTTAATTGGTGACATTTGTCAACTATGTGATAGCCAGTATATAACTTAACCCATAATTTTCAAAATTCAAAAATGATTCTAACATTTACTGTGTCCGAAGATTTGTTATATGTTTTTTGGTTAATGTCTACTATTTATAGAGTAGTTTTAAGTTTACAGAAAAACTATTCAAAACATGCAACATTTCCATATATTCTTTCTGTCTTATGAATTGTTTTTCTGATTGTTAGCCTCTTACAATACTGCGGTACATCTGTTATAATCGATGAACCAGTATCAATGTGTTAGTATTAGCTAAAGTCCATAGTTTATATCAGTGTTCTCTGAAGGCTCTCATGTATGAACCATAACAAACTACGGACCACATAGAAGCATGGGAATTCCAGAATTCTTCAGTGTGCCCATGTAGAATCTATACATGGACCAAGGGACAGGAGTTCTTTCAGAACAAAGGAACAAGTTATTTATTTTTCCTTAATGAATTTTTATTGCGATTTAGGTAAAAGCTTCTAGAGCAAATGTATATATTTAATTTTTAATTGTAACTTAGGTTAGACTTTACATTTCGGACAGTTAACTTTGCATTCTACAGTCTAAAGTGATTAATCGGTCCCATATCAGATTAGTCCTTCTCTATGCCTTAATTTACTTTCTCCTTCCTGTGTTTCACTACTTTCCACGTCACTCAGGTCCACACCCATCAAGCATCTAGCACATTGTTTTCTCTTTTTTCCCTTGCCCTTTCCCATTTGGCAGCCTTCAAAGTCTGTTCCCTTGGGAGTGAAAGTTTTTATATTCTTCCCCTCCCCCTTATAACTGTGGTGTCATATAACAATTGTCCTTTTATGAGTGACAATTTCACTTGGCATAATGTTCTCCAGGTCCATCCATGTCATGAATTGCTTTATAGTTTCCTAATTTTTTGTTCATTGATTCAGAGCATTCCATGGTGTGTATGCATCAGAATTTCTTTACCCAATCTTCTACTGAAGGAAATTTGTGTTGTTTCCTTCTTCTTGCTATTGTAAACTGTGTTGCGAAGAACATGAATGTTTAATTGGCTGTTATGAGTCTTATTTCTTTAGGGCATATACACCCAGCAGAAGGATTACTGGATCTCATGGAATATCTATTCCCTGTTGTGTGAGGTAGCTCTATATTGCTTTTCACAGTGGTTGTAAAAATAGTTTTAGTCCTATGACTACTGTACTAGGGTTCCAATCTCACTGAAACCTCTCCAGCATTAGTTATTTTCTGGTTTGTTGAACTTGGTTGTCACTGTTGGTGTCTCCTGGATGGCTAATGATTGTGAACAGTTCTTCATGGTTTGTTGACCTTCTTCATGGCTTGTTGGTCATTGGGATTTCACCTTTGATGGACTCTCTCTTTATGTCCATTGTCCATTTAAGAATTTTTAAAGCAGTTTTACTGGCATGCAGTCCACATATCATACAATGTAATACTTTGCCCATTTTTAAATAGGATTGCTCATCTTTTTCTTACTGAGATGTCATAATTTTTTCTTATAGTTATTAGTCTTTTGTCCATTGTGTCATTAAAAATATATCCCCGTCTTGAATCCAGGACAGATGATCCCTACAGGACCAGTGGTGAGAGTGGCAATACTGGGAGGGTAGAGGGAAAGTTGAGTAGAAAAGAGGATATGATTACAAGGATCTACATATAGCCTCCTCCTTGGGGTATGGACAACAGGGAAGTGGGTGAAGGGAGACATCGGGCAGTGTAAGATAATAATAATTTATAAATTATCAAGGATTCATGAGGGAGGGTGGTGTGGGGAGAGGAGGGAAATATGAGGAGTTAATACTAAGGGTTTAAGTAGAAAGAAAATGTTTTGAGAACAATGATAGCAAACAAATATACAAATGTGCTTTGCATACAAGGAATGGATGTATGGATTGTGGTAGGAGTTGTATAATTCCCCAATAAAAGTATTTTTAAAAAATTGAAAATGATATGCCCTCTCCTAAAGACTTGATAATAAACAAGTGGCCATCTAACTGAGAAGCAACAAAACCCACATAGAAAAAGTACACCATCCTGTGTGACCATGGGATCCAATATCAGGCATCTAAGTCCCAGAGAAAAACCAAACCATAGGTTAATGGTGTGTGTGTGGGGGCAGATTGGGTTGTGACCCAATGTCCATCTGTAGGCAATTGGACATCCCCTCACAGAAGGGTCACAGGAAAGAGGTGAGCCAGTCAGGGTGCAGTATAGCACCAATGAAGCACACAACTTTCCTCTTGTTCTTTGGTGCTTCCTTCACCCCACTAGCATAGTCTCAATTCTACCTTACAAATTGGATTAGACCAGAGCATGCACACAGCTACAGATAAGAGCCTGAAACACAAGGAATACAGGATAGAGAAATGCCTCAGGGTCAACAATCAGAGTAGAGATACCAGTAGGATTAAGGAAGGGTGGGAAGAGAAAGAATTTATCACAAGGATCCATCTAGAACCCCTCCCAGGGGGACGAATAATGTAAAAGTGGGTGAGGGGTGATGGAGGAGCATGTAAGATATGGAAATAATGATCTATAACTTATCAAGTGTTAGTGAGGAAGGACAGGTGGGGGAGAGGGGGGAAGAAATGGGGAGCTGATATCAAGTTCAAGTGGGGAAAGAATGCTTTGAAAATGACAATAGCAGCACATGTGCAAATGTGTTTGACACACAGGATAAATGTATGGTGATAAGAGATGTAAGAACCCTACATAATAGTACTTTTTAAAAAAGAAAAGATCACCCTCCCCATTTTATTGGTTCTCTTTTCATTTTTCTGATTGAAGTCTTTTAAGGCTCATAAGTATCTTATTTTTAGTAAGTCCCAGTCATCTATTTTATTTTCTACTGTATTCCTGTATTTCCTTCATTATATTTAATAGTGTGCATATTACACACAATATGGCCACTTAACACATTGTGGATGGATCACAAGGTTAGCCAGTTTTTAATGTGTTAATTTGCAGATGGGTTTTGGATCTCCATGACTTCCCCACCCCTTAACATTGATTTGGTTTCTTGCTTTTTAACTTCTTGATTTAAAAATATCCTGACTTTAATGTGTTAGGTTACTGTTTTCTGTGGATGATCTTTATAACTCTGGGATTTAAATTTAGGTTTTCAACCCACCTTGAATTTGTTTTTGTACATGATGTGAGTATGGCTAATGTTTCATTCGTCTAGAGATGGAAATTCAATTTTGCCAGCATCATTTGTTGAAGAGACTGTGTCCATCTTACTTGCTGATTTCTTTTTATCCATTTGTTGAAGATCAGTTGTCCATAGGTGGAGGGATTTATTTCTCAGTTCTCTGTTCCATTTGGTCTATGAATCCATTGTTGTATGAGGGCTATGCTGTCTTCACTACAGTGGCTGTGGAATAAGTTTGATGTTAGGAATTGAGGGGTGAATTTTGAGTTTGGAGGCAACAGGAAAACTATAAATGTTTTTGGATTAGAACTGAAATCAAAACCATAATCTATGTATTTTATAAAACTGCTTCTGGCAACATGAAGAAAACAAGAATGCTCTCCCTTCATGCAACTGCTCCAAAGAGATTGTATTGTAATTCTAACTTTATTGATATTTATTATCCTAATCACTCTATGCCTTTGTTAACTATCTTGTGGGCAGGAGGCATAGCTTACATTTCTCCATGTAAATTGGGATTATTTCATGATTTCATTTAAGGCCTAGAAATGGGAAAATGTACTAATATTTCCACATAGGTGATAAGAGTTTGAACTTGAACTCTGTGTTTTTGCTGACCGTGGATACCCTCTGGAAGGATTCCCGTGGAAATAAACGAGTAAGAAGAGAAATCAGGATGACTATGACTGTCTTCAATCTGACTTCAACTCATCCAGCTGCCTTTTTGTTAATGGGAATCCCAGGCTTGGAGCATCTGCATATTTGGATCTCCATCCCCTTCTGCTCAGCCTATTCATTGGCTCTGCTGGGCAACTGCACACTCCTTTTAATCATTCGCTCTGATTCTGCCCTCCATGAGCCCATGTACATCTTCCTGGCCATGTTGGCAACCATTGACCTGGTCCTTTCCACTTCAACACTGCCTAAAATGCTTGCCATCTTCTGGTTCAGGGACAGAGAGATCAACTTCTATGCCTGCCTGGTCCAGATGTTCTTTCTGCACTCCTTCTCCATCATGGAGTCGGCAGTGCTGTTGGCCATGGCCTTTGATCGCTATGTGGCCATCTGTAGACCGCTTCACTACACCACAGTGCTGACAGGAACCCTGATCACCAGGATCGGCTTGGCCACTGTCGCCAGAGCTGTGGCACTGATGACGCCACTCCCCTTTCTGCTCAGACGCTTCCACTACTGCCGGGGCCCGGTGATTGCCCACTGCTACTGTGAGCACATGGCTGTCGTGAGGCTGGCCTGTGGGGACACACGCTTCAACAATATCTATGGCATCGCCGTGGCGATGTTTATTGTGGTGTTGGATCTGCTGTTTGTAATCCTGTCATATATCTTTATCCTTCGGGCAGTTCTGCAGCTTGCCTCTCAAGAGGCCCGCTACAAGGCATTTGGGACATGTGTCTCCCACATAGGTGCCATTCTAGCCTTCTACACCCCTGTGGTCATCTCCTCGGTCATGCACCGCGTGGCTCGCCGGGCTGCCCCTCACGTCCACATTCTTCTAGCCAATTTCTACCTACTTTTCCCACCCATGGTCAACCCCATCATCTATGGTGTCAAGACCAAGCAGATTCGTGAGCGAGTCATTGCTCTTTTTCTGAGAAAAGATCTGTAAATGAAGACTGTGATGGAGAAGTGTGGGATAATTTGAATAATGGAATTAAATTCAGCATAATAAGAAGCAAAAGGACTGCCAGAGTGTTTAGTTATTTTTCAATTTAGTGGGAAAAAAGTGTGTCTGAAAAACTACAGTTTTCTGATGAGGATTCATTGGTCTGTGTTCTCTGGTAGCCTCTGGCATCAAACTGGTGATTTTGCTGTGTCTTCACAAAGCACCCTTTGGTCATATTCTTGACCCACTATCTTCTTGAGTAATGATTCTTCTAAGGTAGTTTATATAAGAGAAAACTGCAAGCATCTGAGCTTCTATCCCCAATAATTGAGGATTTGGTAAACTTTCCAGTGAGAACGTGAGTGAGGATCAACCTTACATTTGAGGCAAAGTTCTCTCCTTATTCACTCTGGCAGATGGTAGTCAACTTCTGCCAACAGGTTCCTATTAGGGGAACGTACAGTCCTTCATTGCTATAAGTTTCCAGTTAGACAACTGTGCTCACTGGAAAGTTTTTTCTTCATTTAAGACAGTCTATGTATTCTTTTATTTCTTTTTTCAATCTCTTTATGCTATGCCTACTCTCTCTCATTGACAGTTTGAATAAGACATTCTTGACAAATCTCTTCACAGAATACAACTCTTTCTTTGTAAATACATGTATATATATATTTTTAATAAGAATGCAAGTTCCTCATTTATTTCACAAAATATTATTGTTCATCACCGATGTTACAGATCTGTGCTCAGGACAAGGATACATAGTCTATCAAGACAGGAATGCTACATTTACATGTCTCTGTTTTGTGGCAGAGAAGGGATGAAGATTACAGTATGTGATGTCTCTGAACTTCCTGTCAAGAGACCCACCAAAATGAAAGAAATACAAGGATGTGAAAAAAAAATAGGAGCTGGGAATATTGACATGTGTTTCTCTCTTTTTCTTTCTCCTGGAAAATTAGATACCAAAGGTTTTCTTTAGTGTCAATCCTGGCAAGAGCACCTCTGCTTTTCACACAAGCCCTCATACACAATGTTCCACAAATAAAATCCCTCCACTTTGATCCTGTGACCTTTTGGTATCCATAGAGATTGCGCTGTGTATATTATAAACCAATGCCTATTTCTATGTTTATGTCTGTATTTATGGCTACATCTACATTTATCTATCTGTCATCATCGTCTATCTCTACCACCTTTTATTTTTTTAGTCTTGAAAAATGCTCTCTGGCTCATATCAGTTGAGGTGCTGGGAGCTTTGGAGTTGTATTAGAATAGTCACTGTAAACCTTCCTCATGCCGTGACCCTTTCATACAGTTCCTCATGTGGTGGTGACTCCCAACCATGACATTATTATTATTTTTTGCTACTTCATAACTTTTGTTACAGTATGTTTTCTGATGGGCTTAGGCGACCTCTGTGCAAGGATCATTCATCCCCCAAAGGGGTCATGACTCACAGCTTGAGAACCGCTTTCTTAGAGGGAAGGCTGTGGCAAAAACCTAAATTTACTTTCCCTGGTTTCCCACCTCTGTACTCATGATTTCCTCTGACACCAACACACACGCCCCAGGGTAATAATATTATACCTTGAGCACCAATGTAGACACAATCTGTTGCTTGTTTCTTCTTTGCATAGTCAGGGCATACTGGAAGCTTTCAAAACTTTAAATATTAACACCATTTAAGTTAATATAGTTGTTAGCTGCTGTGGACTCAGCCCTTGACTCATGACCACTTCATATACAACAGAATGACCCACTACCGAGTTCTCTTCCATTCCAATAACTGCATGCTATCGGATGGTTGCCATCCCACCGAGCTTGACTGGATTTTTGGAAGTAGATCATGAAGTCTTTCCGCTTTTCTTAGGCTGAAAGTTTTGTGTAAGCTTGTTCTGCGTAATAACAAAACACATGCTTGCACTGACAGATGAGTGGTGACACTACATGAGCTTACTGGTCTGGAAGTCACACATGGGCTTCCTGCCTGCCTGGACGGCAAAAAATGATAAAACAGCGGTGCCACTGTTTCGTGTAGGTCAACATTTTGATGTCCATAATCATGCCATCACTTTCTTTCCTTTATTGCATTCCATCACTGTTTCTCAGATATGAAATCTCAGCAATGGAATTTCCTAAAGTTCATCTTTGTCTCCTCCTTCCTATTATTAGGAGAATGTATGGGTTTTTGCATGTCCTTTAGTCTATTGAAATGAAGACACAACCTGGTCCACCTTCTGTTCCATTACATCTCACGTAATTTCCCCATCTTTTCCCTGGGCAAGTCAAAAGGACTGCGAAAGCTTAACACCATCATTGTAAGTGCCCAGACTCTTACTAATAGAATTGTAGATTACCTTCAAGTAGGTGTTGGAGTATAATTCCCATTGCTAGAAATTTTGCTTTCTTACACTCTCAAAGTGATATTAGAACTTCTTTACCAAGAGTCAAGGATAGGAATGATATCACTTCTCTGGGGTATGCATGCTTGTGCTTATTATGTGTGATTTTACAGAGAAAAATAGGCAGGGAAAGGAATTTTGCAGTACACAACCCATGTTCTGGTTTTCCCTCGCCACATTCTCTGATTGGGTCTCCACTGCACAGAAGACTCATGATCAAATAGAATAGACTCTAGCATTTCTCTGAGACTCCCATCTACAGATCATGTAAGACCCAGGGACTGCATGGGGTTTCCCAGCAAGAACCTTTCCCTCTATATCACCTTTCCACTAAACATCTATATGTACCATAGATGCAGAACAGTCACCTGGGTTGAGCTCCTGCCTTAAGAATATATAGAAGTCTTTCTCGGATCTGCTTGGTACGGACAGCATATACAACTGGATTGAGGATTGGTGGGATGAGGAGATAAAAGTTGGCCAAAAGGATGTGAATATGGGGTGGTACATGATGGCCAAAGCGGTGGGTGAGAGAGGAAACAGCAATGGGGATATAGAAGACAAGGATGGCGCAGACGTGAGAACCACATGTTCCCAGGGTCTTAAGCCTTGCTTCAGGTGTTGCCAGACCCATCACAGCCCTGAAAATCATCACATAAGAGGCAGTGATGGCTAATGAATCCAGGATCAATACCAGGAAACCAATTCCCATTCCATATAAGTTGTTGACTGTTGTGTCACCACATGCCAAGGTGACCACAGCCATGTGTTCACAGTAGGAATGGGCAATTATTTGGGTCCTATAAAGGGGAAGCCTCAGGTGAATCAACAGAGGCAGTGGTCCAATGTAAAGTACTCCCCGGAGGAGGGCAGCCAGTCCCAAATAAGCCACTACTTCATGGGTGAGCACTGAGGTGTGGTGTAGTGGGTCACAGATGGCTACATAGCGATCAAAAGCCATGGCAAGGAAGATGCCTGACTCAACAGTGGCAAAGCAGTGTATGAAAAACATCTGGGCCAAGCAAGCGTTTAGGCCAATGTTGGAGGCACCAAACCAGAAGATAGCCAGCAGTTTGGGCATTGTAGAAGTTGACAGGACCAAGTCAATGACAGCCAGCATGCACAGAAAGAAATACATGGGTTGATGCAAACTGCGTTCCATCCTCACTACTGCCAGGATGATCACATTCCCCACCACAGCCACCAGATACATGGAGCCAAAGGGGATGGAAAGCCAGATGTGTAGGGACTCCAGCCCTGGGATGCCAGTTAGCCAAAAAGAGGTAGGTATTGAGCAGGCATTATAAAAGGTAAACATGTTTGAGAATATGGTATATCCAGTCAACAGGAGTTCGCTGCTTTAGAATTCGTCCTCTGTGTGAGATACTGCCTGTGGTAACTGTAGACTAGCTTTTCATTTTCATCCCAGGAAACCGATGGAACCTATAATAAAGAAGATTCCTGAATGCCAACTCGAACATCAAGACATGAAATATTTAAGAAAGAAACATATCTCACCCCTTGTTAAG
Organism: Nesogale talazaci; assembly: GCA_004026705.1. Taxonomy (NCBI): domain Eukaryota; kingdom Metazoa; phylum Chordata; class Mammalia; order Afrosoricida; family Tenrecidae; genus Nesogale; species Nesogale talazaci. The sequence goes on along the minus strand of PVJH01002530.1, from coordinate 106,140 downwards.
GTGAGAAACAGGCAGGCTCATTATTTCAACTGTAAAATTGTTGTGCTATACCGCAGAAGTCCGCCAAAGTATGCATGCCCATTGGTTTGGTCAGTTTGAACTTTGGAAGTTTTTCCTAAAAGAAAAAGGAAAAATATAAGAGTTTTATGTGCAATGACTAAATGCAAATCCATGTAATGTACTCATACCAGGGGCATATGCTTTATCACCATATCAGCAACAATAAAAGTATCATTGATAACAAAAACTAATGAGCTAAATGCAATTACAGACTTTGGTATAACTAGAAAATTGGAAACAATATATGTTGAAAAAATAATTGCTTCATTCTATTATCTCCATTCAAGGAATTATAGTTATTATATTAATATCATTTTCAAAGCTACTTTGCAATTGCCTGGAATAATGTTCACATCATGTGGTGAGAAGGTGACATAATTTCATTAAAAATAAATGTATGGATCATATAGATACAGCTGCATTCTTTTTTTTCTTTTTTTTCACACGCATTCTTAAGTAGAAAAATTCCGGAAAGGTTCATACCCAGTCATTATGCATTGATTTGGGGTAGATGTGTTTATTGGTGCTTTTAACTTTCTTACTTTTTCATATATATATATATATATATATATTCATTTAGTATCAATCAAGGGCTATAAATAACAAGATCCAGTACAGAAACATCAAGAAAGGGGCAATTAACTTAGGAAAATGTTAAAACCCTAAAACCAAATCTATTGTCATCAAGTGAATTCTGATTGAAAGTGACAAAAAATGTCTGTCCCATAGAGCTTCAAGGCTGTAAATCTTTTCAGAAGCAGACTACTACTGTATCTTTCTTTTTACACTCAAGGGTTAGAACCACTGACTTTCAGTTATCAGCCAAACACAATCTCTACACTACCAGCACCTCTGAAATCTCATGTTAACAGGATCAAAAATTAACTGTCATTGAGTGAATTCTTACTTATAGATGACTATAGAGCTGTTTCCTAGGGTTTCCAAGGCTGTAAGTCTATATGGAAGGACACAGCCAGACCTTTCTCCTGAGGGTTTGAATTTTTTACTTTGCTGTTGGCTAGTAGTCAAAAGTCTAAATCACTACATCACCTCACTCTCATTGAATCAAAACCAATTTATGTTGCCCCATAGTTACCTTATAGGATAGGGTAGAACCTGTGGGTTTCCAGAACTGTAAGTCTTTACAGAAGTATAAAGCCTCATATTTCTCCCTTGGAGAAGCTGGTGGTTTCAAACTGCTGACCTTAGAGTTAGTAGCACAACACATGACCACTATATTACCAGCGCTCTTTAAATATAATGGCAGTGAAGCACAACTTTCCACTTTCCAACAGGACTCACAGATGTTTACTCAAATGGTCAAATCAAACAGACTTCTTTAAAGTGTATCACATGTGGCTTACATCTCACTGTCTCAAAGAAAAGGATCTTTTACTTAAGGTCACCCAGATTTCACAGATAAACAAAATGAAAAAGAAAAAATGGAGTTCCGTAAGAAGAGTTGACTCTACAGAAACATTATACTATCAATTTTTAATTTTATTTCTTGACTGAGAATTGCGAATAATTTGAGACAAACCATATAAGCCAAACATCATTTATAAGCAAGTCTTTCTGAGTATTTTGCCTATTATTTGGTAACAGGAATTCAAAAGAAGGAACTGCCTTTAAAAAGTCAACAAGAGTGTCTCTTGACTAATCCTTCTTGGTTTCTATGGTTTAAAGAGACGAGAAGGGTTGAGGTGGGGGAGTTGGTGAAGAGGGCCTTTTTCTTCTAACTCTTGGCCCCTCAGAACCTCCAGCTAAGGATCCTGTGATGCCTGTGACGTCACTCTTTCAATGTTCAAAATCGTAACGTGCAAAGATAGGTTCGAACCCTGCTCTGCCTCAGATCTGACTTCCTGACCCGCCTCATTGGACTTCCACCAGAATAAGCACACGTCAGAAACTCACACTTGCCACTATACATTTCTTAACACGGATTTTTTTTCAGGTTTACAAAGTTTTATTTTGTGCCCCAGACATTTGCTACCTGTTGGCGAGATAACTATGGGTTTCAGGAGGAATGTGTTGCTTTCCCACTTCCTGAGTGCTTACCATGTAAATTCCCCCCACCCCTTTATAGCAGATCCTATGGTATGTCTAGTCTGTACCACAGAGGACCTTTAAGGAGGCAAGAAAACATCATTTAAAAATCTCCATATTGTCTTAAACAAACCCATCTACATTTCAAAACGTTTGCCATCTAAATAAGCAGTGATTTTATTTTCAACAGAGATAAGCCTAGGAGATGCATTTTGTAGCCACAAAACCCAAAACTCAACTGACCAACCAAACAAAAGCACTCCAAACTCGCTGCTATCCAGTCGATGTTGAAGTCTAGTGACTCTCTGTGCGTTTCTGAGACTAACTCTTTACAGGAGTGAAAACAAAAACAGTCTTCTCCCCGGTTGCTGCTAGGTGACTCCAAACTGTCGACCATGCTGATCACAGCCCGATGCCTAACCAAGAGGTCTCTAATTCAGACTCCAGCCCACATTCAAGATTTGATGTGTTTGCTTACTTCTTGGGTAAGCATTGATTAGCTACTTTTTTTTCTCCGCCTCACTGCCCTGGTGGGAGTAGGAAGCCCAGCCTTGCTTCTGGAGAGCTGCTGCTGGATTTGAACCATCAACCCTGTGGATCACAGTCCCGCACACAACCAGTGTGCCACCAGGGATCAGTTGACTAGTAACTTTTAAAAGAATTAAAATTTGTGAATTTAAAAATATTTTTAATTAAAAATTTTATTTTCTAAGATTGACACTCACCTATTATTCTTCTGCATTTCTCAGAAGTAGGTGAGCTTCCGTGGAAGTGAGAACAGCTGTGCAATCACTACCTGAGGTGTCAGATGTAAGGTTATGCCGAGTGTCTCAGATAACATGGGAGGTAGCACCACTCAGCAATTCAGGGAACTGAATTTGTGGTCTAACAAATTAAGTTTTCTTGTTTTAGATCTGTTATTCTGTCAGCTGGAGAAAGCTGCTTAATCTCTTGAAGTATCAATCTTTTTCATGTGCACAATGGGGAGAATACATACTACAAAGTATTAGTATAATGATGCATTAAATAAATTTGAAACTCTCATCATATGGCAGCAGCTTCTCTTTCCTGAATTCTTAGTGTGAACTATGAGGAATGAACCAAAGAAATATACTCTACACATGGGAATAGTTTCACTATACAGGTGTTTGTTATATATAACATCTTAGAAGATGCATTTAAAGTCCAGGAATTATAGAAATGACATCTTAGAAGATGCATTTAAAGTCCAGGAATTATAGAAATGGGGTGGGGATTTAAGGGCAACATTAGTTGATGCATGTATTTATTACATATCAAGAAGAATGTTTGAAGCCTTCTGTTAAAATATTGTGATGGATTGCAAACTTAAGGTACAAAGGGGATATAATTCCTCAGTATTGGGGTAAACCTAATATTGGGAGTGGCTACTTACTGCACACACAAACTTTTTTTTCAGAGAATAGTTTTAATTTCCTGTCTGATTTTGTCAGGTTCAGCTTGGCCAATTAAATTGTAGGCTGGAATGAAGAGAATATGAAATATATATGTATGTATATATGTATATGTATATATATTACCCACCAAAGTGACAACTGGCACGGTTTGAACTCCAGAGAAATATTTTCTATATAAATCTACTAAAGAGTATGCTTATGACATTCCTACACATCCTGTGTGAGATATTCTAAAGGTGGAATTGAAAGTCTAGGAATAGACTTTTGGTTTTGGTCATAGAAACATACATCAGAAACAAGGCAAACAGAGGTCCAAATACAAACTTTAGTATTTCAAACTTTGTGAATTTAGGCCATATAATCTCGTGCTGTCCATTTTCATTAGTTTCTAGACTGAGAAATAGTAGGAGTAATAGCAACCATAAGGTTGTTTCATGTTTTAAGTAAATTGCATGTGTGCATGTGTGTGTATGCGTGTGTGCACACAGAAGGCTAAATAAATGTTACAATGTCTGTCCTCTGGAAAAGGCACAGTATTCATGTCTCCTCCTTTCTTGGACCCCTTTTAGACAATGAAGGCACACAGTGTTGTCTCTGTATAACTCTGGTGACTGCATATCTTTCTATCCCAACTGTATGAATAGTTTCTTTAGCATGAGTGTAATCAACTGAAGAGACCAATTGATACTATAGGATCTAAATCACAGAGGAAGGTTATTTAACCATGAAGCAAAAGCAAGAGACCCATTCTGGCTGAAATGTGTGACAGAGATACTAGGCAAGGAAGCTCATCAACTTGGGATTTCTCCTTTTCGCCTCATAACCCAGGCTGACTTACACTGAATTGCTTCTCTGTACTTTTGACTCCATCTCTAAAGATTAGACCTGGATGAACCAAAGGGAAAATGTAGCTTCTGGACTCACCGATCACTTCAGTGTCGTCGATTCCCTCTCTGGATTTTACTTACCCACCGGGAAGCTGCCTCCCGAGGTCTGGGTTCTGTTTTCTACAGTGGCCAGTTCTTTGTTTAGAAGTTCAGATACATCCAACTCACAGTCAAGGGAAAGCTGTGACTTCAGTCTTTTCACCACTTTCTGCTGTTCTTCCTTATTTAGCTCCTGAAAATAGCAAGTTATTTCCCAAGGGTTGTCTTGAGAAACCTGGCCCTTTTCTTTGGACTTTTGACCACCACCCTCTTGGGAGCAACTTTCACTTGCTGTCCTACTCCTCAAGACTAGAATGCAGGCTTTCCTGCAGATCTCCCCCACAAGGGACTCTTTGCTGGCCCAAGGTTCTGTCTATTCTCCTGTGGGTCTGAGCTACTTATGGCTCTAAGGAGGATATCAGGAGAAAATTTCCAAAGAAGGGTGGAGAAAAAACATCAGATACTGGGATGCAAAATATAGACAGTTTTGGGAGGTGGTTAATCATTGCTTCTATTATATATTTGTAATATCTAATTTAAATATGTGTAAATTTATTTACACACAGAAGTTTCAAGAAGATAATTACTTAAATACAACCTTTACTTATATTTTTTCATTCTGCATTGTCCCTATTTGCGTTTGCCTACAAATCACAAATTACAATATCTACTGGCTCATTTATATGGCTTACTTTGCTTAACTATCCCAAAGGCTAGTTTGTGTTTTCTCCCACAGCCAAATGACATAGACACATTTTAAAATATTATTTTACTACTCAACCTTAGAAGGAAAGTCAGTTGCCAACAATTTTGTAGACTCAATAACCTTATTTTCAAAAAGCATTTTCCAGTTTGTTTTAGGCTAGCACCTAGACAAATTCATTGGTAAAATTGGTAGTCATTTAAAAAATATTCATTATGTGAATGAGCAATAAAAAGAATCTTGCTTTTATATCTTTGATTTCAGGGAGTATGAAGACATCTACATTTGAACAATTTGTGACCAATTGAAGCTATTTACTTAACTTCCAAATGCTTATTATTGTTTAACATCAGTCATTCAGTGATCTATTATGCATGATCTATAATAAACATATTCTGAGGTACACATTAGAAATTTTCATTTTTGAATGCTCCAACTATAAATAAAACCTAATCAGAACCAGTAATTTATTACTCAGACAAATGATTATATTTAATTAACTACTAGAAGTTATTTGGAATACTTATTTATTTATGAACAGAAAGTGCTCAGCTTTTAAAAAAATTTTGGGGCTGAGCCCCGGTGGCGTAGTGGTTGTGCGCAGGACTGCGGCCCACTGGGATGGAGGTTCAATTCCAGTTCCACGGAGCTAAGGCTGGACCTCCTACTCCCACCACCTGAGGGCAGTGATGCCAAAAAAATTTTTTTTGTTTGAATATTTAGTGACTATTCGATCCTTATAGAAAAAAATGTAACTGTTCAGTTACTAATTCTGGATGCCTTGCACATGTATTAGCCTGTCCACTACCATGAGGATTCTGGATAGGAAGAATCCTTCTGAAAATGAGAGTTCTGGGGTTTTTGTGTTTAGTCACTCAGTAGTACAAGATTTTAACCATCATGTCACCGCTTATGTTAATCATAACTATATATGGAAGAATGATTCAAAGAAAATGAATTGATGTAAGAATTTAGAAATTTTGTTTAACTTTTTATTCTGAACTGGGTGAAATTTATGAGCAGATCAGTTTTTCTGTTTTTTGGGTATCACTGCTCTCTGGTGGTGAGAGTAGGAGGCCCAGCCTTTGCTCCTGTGGAGCCGCTGCTGGAATTGAACCTCCATCCCAGTGGGCCACAGTCCTGCGCACAACCACTATGCCACCGGGGCTCAGCCTGGAGCAGAGCAGTTTTCCAGTAAGAAAATTCATACAGACTCTGTTTCATGTCATCTAGTGCAATTCCCTTAAATATAACATCCCTTCCCCACTTCCTCCCAGAAGATCCTGTTTCCATTCCTCTTATCCTAACCCATCTGAGTTATTTCTTTGGGTACATGTTTACCTTTTGATCTCAAATTGTTGATTAGTCTTAGGTGTGCACACCTCCCTGGAGTTATCTTTCCCCTTATAGATCTATTGTTTGACGAAAATTTGAGCTACAAGGATGAGTTCATTTGTAGATCTACTGTTTGACCAGTTAAGGCTGATATTTTTTGTGATGAATTTTGTTCCACATTTTTCTCACAATCTGTGCAGGACGTTCAAATGTGATCCTTTTAGATCAGTTGATAGTGGGTGCTTGAGTTAGCTCTCTGGTCTCAGAGTGGAGATAGCTGTTATTTGATCTATTCATGCATTGGATTAATTGCTTCCATGCATCTTCGATTTTCTTCACTTTCTCTGAAAGGGAGAGACCAATAGTTGCACCATCAATGACTAATCACAAGTCTTTAAGACCCTTGTTTGGTACCCATTAAAGTAAGGCATAAGACATTATCTTGGTAGACTGATATGCCACTTGACCTTGGTGTCCTCCAAGACCATAGTCCTGAGCCACCAGACCCAGTGATTCATTTCCTCAAGATGTTTGGTTATGTCTAAGAAGTTTTCATAACTTCTATCTGTATACTTCAAAACCTTCATGAATATATCTGCAGCAAAGATAGATATACAAATATAATGTCTTCTGTCAAACCTGTATATATTCATGGGTATTTTCCCACTATCCCTTCCACACCCATTCAGCCTGTGTATCTTCCCATCCATATATCTACTTATGAACTCTCTTTAGTGCAAGATTGTGTGTGTAGCAGTACCATGATACCTTGATGTCAAACTCAAGTTGTTCCAAAGTCATGTTTCAACATGGAAAGTTGAAGAGCTGAATATATTTTTCCCCCAGGAGAAATAATGAAAAACCAAAAAATTGGTTCTGAGGCCCCCAAATTACACTTACAAATTCATTTTTCCAGAATTTTAACACAAAGTGAATAGCCCTAGGTCATGGAAATACTCCCTAAAACTTCTAAGCACAATACATACAGTACATTAATATCAAAATAATACATCAAATAACATTATGATACTTTAAGGAAATAAATAGCAAAAAATGGCACACTAACACACGTGCTACATGTTGCTTGAGCGAGAGTGTGATAAGCATTGTATGAGTCCCCAATAAAATGATTTTTTAAAGTCTTAATTAAGATAAAAAATAAAGAGACCTACATAAAATGAAAGCATATATACCATATTCATGGATTGGGAGAGTCAAAATAATGAAAATGTCCATACTAACTAAAGCAATCTATAGGTAAAACACAGTCTGATGTAGATTCTAAGAGCATTCTTTAAAGAGAGGGAAACTAATCACTAATTTTATATGGAAATGAAAAGAACGTTGGTAAACAAAAGACTACTAAATTCTTACAAAGCAGGAAACCTCATAATCTCCTCATCATTCTCAAAACGGTTGCTTTCTACTTAAGCCTTTGATATCAGTTCCTCATTTCCCCCCTCCCTTCTCACTCCTCACTTCCCACTCCTTCATGAACCCTTGATAATTTATAAATTATTATCATTTTGTCATATTGTATACAGTCCGGTGTCTCACTTCACCCACTTCCTTGTTGTTCATACCCCAGGGAGAAGGTTAGATATAGATCCTTTAATCTGTTCTCCCTTTCTACCCCAACTTCTCTCCACCCTCCTGTATTACCACTCTTGCCACAGATCCTGAAGGGTTTATCTGTCCTGGATTCCCTATGATTCCAGTTCTTATCTGTACCAGTGTACATACTCTGGTCTAGCCAGATTTGTAAGGTAGAATTGGGATGGTATTGGGGGTGAGTGGAGGATGGGGTGGGGGTGTGTGAAGGGAGCATTTAAGAACTAAAGGAAAGTTGTAAGTCTGCTCATTTCCATATTGAACTTTGACAAGCTCATTTTCTCCCCACGACCCTCTGTAAGGGAATGTCCCCTTACCTACAAATGTCCTTCAGTCCCCATTCTGTACTTCCCCTCATTTATAAGGATATACGTCCTAGTTCTTTGATGCCTAATCTCTGATCCCTTTGACACCTAGTGGACACACAGACTGGTGTGCTTCTTCCATGTGGCCTTTGTTGCTTCTGAACTAAAGGCTGCTTGTTTACCTTGAAGACTTTAAGACCCCAGAAGTTATAACTTTTGATAGCTGGATACCATTATCTTTCTTCACCACATTTGCAAGAGGAAAGTAAAAGGAAACAGAGGAAAGAAATTGGAGGCAAAGGGCATTTATAGAGGTCTAAATACAGGCATGTACATAGGTAAATATGTTTATATGATGATGATGGGGACATAGATCTACATTCATATATTTGTAGGTTTAGTATTAAGGCAGCAGATGAAAATTGGGCCTCCACTCAAGAACATTTTGTTCTATCAAATTGGCTTTCCATGTTGCTCACCCACCTGACACAATCACTGAAGACAAATGTGTGTATAAGCAAATGTGATGAAGAAAACAGATGGTACCTGGAGGTCAGATGCTTAGAGATAGTTTCCCTGAAGGCATTCGGCCATCAGATTATGGTCTGGTCCATTTTAGATGGGGTTCATACCCTACAATTAATGATAGTAATTGTTTCCATGGAGAGCCAGAGAAGTGGCCAAACCTGCTCAGTGACATCCCAAGTTTAGCTACCATCCTGAATCAAAGATTCACTCATCTTATCACATGTGTACCCTCATACCTCCCCTTCCTATTGCATTTATACCTCTAGATTGTCCCCCTCTCATTACTGTATTACCTATAATACAACCTCGTCCTGTGAGGTATGTCCTTACTTGTAATTAGGGGGCTTGCAACTCCCCAAAGATATATAAGCCTTGGTTGGAGATAAAGAGTCCTCCCTCCCCCATCCTCTCTCTCCTGCCCTCTCTTCCCCAGTGCTCTCTTTCTGTGTTCTTTCTCACTCCTGAAATTCCCACCTGCATCCTCATGTGGACCACCAAGGAGGACTGAGGTGAGCTTGCTATCATGAAATGTGTCTGACTCCATTATTTCTCTCTCTCGCCTCTAGCTCTCTTCTTCTCTAACTATAATCTTTAGTTATTATCACTGCACAATTGCTCCTGCCAGGCCCGTAGTGATTTGTTCGGGTCTGACTCCCCTGACATGTGGCGCCCAATGTGGGGCTCGAACCCATGATCCCGAGATTGTCTCATGCTCTATCGATGGAACTAGCAGAGGCTGTGATGATGTGTTAGGGGCTGGCTCCCCTTACAAAGATATTCACATTATGTACAATATCATTGATCTCACATGCAAGCAAAGCTTTTCTGAAAAATCATCCAACAACAGTTGCCACAATACATTGACAGGGAGCTGCCAGAGGTTCAGGTTGGATACAGAAGAGGACATGGAATAAGGAATATTATTGCTGATGCCAGATGGATCTTGGCTGAAAGTAGAGAATGCTAGATGTAGGTTTACTTGTATTTTGACTATGCCAAGGCATTAGACTCTGAATCCTAACAACTGTGGAATAGCCATTAAAAGAATGGTAATTCAAGAACATATCGTTATGTTCATGCAGGATGTGTACATGGATCAAGAGACAGTTGTGTGGATGTATCAAAGGAATACTGCATATTTTTAAATCAAGAGAAGTGTTCATCGGGGTTGCATTCTCTTACCACGCTTATTCAACAGATATGCTGAATCAGTAATCAGAGAAGCTGGACTACGTGAATTGGATTATGGCAGCAGGATTGGAGGAAGGTTTCATAACCTTGCTTGTTAAAAGGGAGGAGGACTTGAAGCACTTGCTGAAGAAGATCAAGTATTGTACCTTTCAGTGTGGATTGCAACTCAATTTAAAGAAAAATTTTCACACCTAGATCAATAGGTAACATCATGATAAATGGAGAAAAGGTCGAAGTTGTCCTGCTTAAATCTACAATCTATGCTCACAGAAGCAGCAGTCAAGAGATCAAGTGACACGTTGCACTGGATAAATCTGCTTCAAAGGACCTCTTAGAAGTGTTGGAAAGTGATGATGATGATGATGATGATGATACACAGATAGTTTGTTCTTCATGGAAGATAGAGAGGAGAGTGCCTGTGGCATTTTTAATTACCTCATGTGCATGTGGAACCTGAACAATGAATAAGGGAAACTGAAGAAGAATTGATGCATTTGGATTATGGTGTTGGTAAAGAATATTGAAATATCTTTGGCTGCCTGAAGGGTCAATATGTCTTGAAAGAAGCATAGTTAGAATGCTTTTTAGAAGTAAGGATAGCAAGACTTCATCTCATCTACTTTGGACATACTACCAGGAGAGTCCAGTCTCTGGAAAAAGGACATCAAGATGGATTGACATAGTGGTGGCAAAATGGCCTCAAACCTAAAAATGATTAGTAAGATGGTGGAGGACTGGATAGTGTTTTGTTCTGTTTTATGTGGGGTCTCTGGGTCAGAACCTATTGAGCAGGATCTAGTAATAATAATTAATAAGTGATAGAATACAGCTTCTCAAATTTGCTTTTTCTCTTTCGTCAGGAAAGAAATGTTCATTTGTGAGTGAGCTGGAGTTGAGAATTATATAAAGAAAATGCATTGCTGTAGTTAAAATCTTATAGGTTCTTCCTTTACAATATCAAATTAGAATATCAAAATTTGAGAGGTTACTCATTGTTTTATCTTAAAGCTGACTTGGGACTGCTGACTTTAATCTTGAAATGCTGTTTAAAGAAACCCTATTTTATTTTAGAACTACAACTAGGCCGAACACTAATCCCTGTGTCTGATGACCAAAGGGGTCATCTTTTTCTCAGGAAAGCTTTTCTGATTTCTACTGGTGTCCTCAAAACATGTACATTAGTGGAATTACATAGGAAATAAACCTCCAGTGAACTCCCTTTATCTACAATCGAGGGATAGAAGGGAAGTGATAACTAAATAGTTCAATAGTTCATCAGAGAGTTGACTATAGAAGTTAAAAGGCATAAATTTGACTTGAACAGCTAAAACTTGGTCATCAGATTCCCCCTTACAATGCATACTAGACCTGATTTCTAAACATTTCTTTATGTTTGATTTTGTTCTTGTTTGTTCATATTAGAGTGTATTATGTCATTCAGGGTCACCCTCTTGAAGTTATGTCATATGCTTCTCCATTTTTCAGTATATGAAACCCAGGACTGATGAACATATAGGGACAGGAAGTAGTATAAGAGTTTCAGAGAGAGGGATACTGTGGTAGTAAGGGAGTGAAGGGGAGACAATGTCAAGAGTCCATGTAGGAAAAGGATGTTTGGAAATGGATTGTGGTAGCAATTGTATAATTCTGCTGGATGTGATTGAACTACTAAATGACATGATATGTGAGGGGGGGACCCCAAAAAGAGTGGACTTGTTTTCAAAGCTGTGTATTTCAATTTTTTCCCCAAACAACCTTATCATCTTCAAAGTACTCTCCATTACACTTAATGCATTTGTCAAACCTCTAATTTGATTCTTGGGAACATTTTTCAAACTCATATGTTTCAATAGTTGACAGTACCTCCCTCATTTTTTATCTTCACTATTCTACGTTGTCAAATTGCTGTCCTTTCATGTCCCTCTTCATTCACAGAAACAAAAAGAAGCCACACGGAGCAAAGTCAGGTGAGTCAGGTGCGTGGGACAAAAGAGGCATGCTGTTTTTTTTGCCCAAAACTGGTGCACGGAGATAGCTGTGTGAGCAGGTGCATTGTCCTGGGGGCAAAACCAGTCCCCTGCTTGCCACAAATCAGACAATTTTTGGGGGTTACACACTCTTCTACAATCTTTTCAGAACTTCTAAATAGGAAGCTTGATGAACAGTCTGACCTTTGGGGATGAACTCTAAATGCATTATCCCTCTCACTTAAAAAAAGAGAGAACTTTTTTGCACTCCTCCTCATATTATCAAATCCCAACTAAAAAAATTAAATGAAAATATATACATGCCAAGGTCTATGCAAGGAGCAAGAACAGGATGATGCCTCTAGATTATGACTCTATTAAAAAGTATGCACCCCCATTAGCTCTTGAGTTCCAGGTGAAGGAGAAGGGGGCTAGGTGAAGAGGTGTCCCTGCCATGACTCTTACAAAGCAGGCCAGCAAATCTATTGGTGCTCAAGCACCCAGGGGGCAGCTGGCTACAAGAGAGGTGCCCTCTACTGGACGGTGAGGAAATCCCATCGCTACTGGCCTGGTACTGCAACACTTCTTGAGAGTAGATGTTAAGAAAAACCACCAAACTTCTGATTCTCAAGCTTTCCTTTCAGCCTCTGGTGCAAGAAATTGCTCAGAACTTCAAAACACACCTGTGCTGTCACAGCGCTGCTATTGGTGCTTTGCAAGAGGCAAGGGAGGCCTATTCGGTTGGGCTTTTTCAAGATAGCAATCTGTGTGCTGTCCAAGCCCAATGTGTAACAGTTATGCAAAAGAGGTTCAACTAGCACGCTGCCTATGTGAAGAATGTACTTAAGAATCATGATGATGGGAAACGTTTCATTCTTAAAAAAAATTGGTAGTTATGAACGTTATGTTTTTGATTTTCCCCAAGTGGTCAAGAGGTACCTAAGAGAATGCTTGTGAATGGAAAACCAGGGAACAGAACAGGTATTGACAGCTTTTCTGTTTTCATTGTGTGTGAATTTTTAAAATACAATTCAGAGGCAGAAAGAATTAATTCAAGTCAAAATGTTTCAGTGAACACGCTTCAGCCATCCAACTTTATAACAATTAAAAATAAACCTGCTTATTTTTTCTGGGCAATACCAGAATTTGGATATTTTAAAAAGCAAATTTCTTACTGAGGGCAACGAAATGGTGTTTGTAGCATTTTAATAATGCAGTAGATTCCATCGATTCACTATACTTTTCTATCTAAGTTGTCTTACATACAGGTATGTGTTTTTAATGTTCTCTATCTTCTGTGCTGTTCCTGTAAGTTTGTTACTAAAATACATTAATCTGAAAAAGCAAAACAAAAAGTTTGCCTTTTCCGTCAGTCCCCACTGGTTAGCCCTGAACTGCCAAAGATAGCTGTGCTCAGTTTTAGATTCTATGTCCATCCTTCTGGGACAGAGGCTGGGGATTTTCTTTGTCTTTTGAGGGAACAAGGAAGAATTCCCTCAATCCCTGAGCAGAATGCTTATAAGTGCAAGGCCTCAGAGACCTTTGCAGAGCCCTAGGCTCTCCATCTAAGACAATATTCAAGCCAGGTAAGAGCATCCTATAATGGGGAATTCATAAAAGAAGAGTGGTCATCAGAAAGAATCCCCAGTTCATTAGAGTGAACAGACCTGGGACACTGGAACAGGCTATTTTAGATGTTACTCCTGTATAAATCTAACATAATCTTGGATAGAATAAATTCTTTAGTGGAGATAAAATATCTTGAAAAAGATGTTGACAACATCTGTACAGATTGCTTGACACAATGGGTAGACATATCCATATGGATATATATATATATATATATATATAGTGTGATAACAGCACTCAATAAAATAAAATTTAAAAAATATAAAAGATGGAGCATAGATCTACACACAAAGAAGCTGAAGAGACTTGTAGTCACTAATGCCAATCGGTGTATCTTAAACACTCCCAGATTTTAAATAAGTACTGTATTTTATACTCATTAAACAAAGCAAGGTAGCAAGGGAACAACACAGCATTATCCTGACTCTAATAGAACTTACATTCTGTCTGGGGAAACATTTATGAGGGGACTTTAAAAGGTTCAAGGAAAAAATGGAGTTGCGTGGTAATGGAGTTGTTCCACAAACTTTTCGAAGCCTCCTTATTCAACAGGCAATTCCCAGCATGATACAAGTTGGAAGAACCAGGGAAGGTGGGGCCACAGATGAAAAGTCAAGGCAGACTTTCCTTGGAGGAGCCAGGTGAGGAAAGTGGGAAGCTGATGGGCAGTTACAATTCCAGGAAACGTCGTGGTCCATTCTCAAACACAAAATAATGGGGCACAATTGGAAATGGGAAGGTATAGAGAAGAATAGGAGGTGGCAAAAGCTGTCGGAAGTCATGGAATATGTATGAGCAGAGAGAATATTGGCGGGAAGTTGTCCTGCAGTGAAACCTGGCACCTTTATATTACTACTTCAAATATGTTTAAGGAGCTTCTCCTGGTTAGGGAGCGAAATGGCAAGGAGATATGCACACTTTGTTAGGATTAGAGGGAAAGGATGGTGCTCAGTGAAGCGTCAGGGCTCAGCCTACCTCCATCTAGCCAACAAAGTGCATTTCTTTAGTCCTCATAGTTTGCTGGAAATGGATGAGAAGAAGAAGAGATGTGATTGGGACGAGACCTCCATCTTGAAAACAGTTCACCACTTTGGTAGGTATAGGGAGGAAACAAGGGATCAAAATTAAATCCGTTCTCTTCAGGTCTTCAGGCCAGTTCAGAGGACTGAAGATATTAGCTTGGATCTGACAAAGGCTGTGATTATCAGAGGACTTATTTTCAGAGAAGTCAGCACTTTACCCATAATTAAATTGGTCTACATTTAGCATTTTTGTTCATTTAAGTATTGTGATCCCCTCCTGTAATGTGAACATCTTGCCCAAGCCCAGAAAGTAACTATTGCTAACAGTGTATTACTCAACAGTGATGGGTCTCAAATGCTATCAGAAGGAAATATTGCAGAGCAATTATTTCAGTCATTTCAGAAATGAAAAGGATAATTGATAAGAGGGAAGCATGGGAACAGAATAAAACTTTACTTGGCAAGCCCTGTTGATATTTTCACTGAAGAACTCTTCCCCTTAGGAATAAGGTAAAGCTATTGTTCTCTGGATAACTGCTTCATTAGACCTTTGATTAGTATAATATATTGCTCAAATTATGAGATCCACTTTATTACAGGTGGGAGAGAGGTAGCCGAGTTTCCCTTTAATTATAAATCCCCTATCAACGAAATGACCATGTTACTTTTGATTGTCAGGAGACATTAAAGTTGTTTCTGTAAAATGATTGATCACCTTATATTCTATGTCCTTAAAAGCATGTGGGTGGAGGAACCGACTTAGCAAAAGAACAACATTGGCTAAAGATTGTGTAATTCTGGGACTCTGCCTGATGTGTACATGAAAAGGCAAATGGCAGAAGAAAGAGGACAATTACAAAGGCTTTAATGGAGGATGACCTACAGACACAGGCAGGTTTCAGGACAGATAAGCACCTGTGATGAACAGCAGAAAGTAGCCAATACCTATTCTAGGTCTGATGTCCAGACAAGGGAAGGCGACATTATTCTTGTAGAAATAATGTCTGGGGGCTGAGCCCCGGTGGCTAAGTGGTTGAGTGCGGGACTGTGGCCTGCAGGCTTGGCGGTTCAAATTCAGCGGCGGCTCATAGGAGCAGCACTGGGTAGTGCCCACGACCACCAGAGGCAATGATGCCCCCCCCCCCAAAAAAAAGAAATAATGTCTTTTGTAGAAAACAAAGACACAGGAAGAGAGCTGGAGTTAAATGCTCAATAACCCTCACCCGACTTTCTCTTGTCCTGGGTGAATTTAGCTGGAAATCAGAGAAAGAAGAATCTGGGTGATGCAACCCCTAAAATTCAGCTTTTAAGTCACAGCAAGAACCTGAAGGGGTGAATGGAGCATGACCAGCATGAAGATAAGGATGCCGAGCTAGTTTCCTCTCAGCTAAGCCTCCCACCTCACCCCACCTGGTCCCTTCAATCACAGGCTGACCCCAACACAGTCCTTTCCTTGACTTTCCAACCTCAGTGAATGATTCAACCTTTTTAGTTTCTCCTTGTACCTCTACCACCTGTTTATGTGACAATCTTCAAAAGGAAAAGGAGCCTGGCTCCTGGAGAAAAAACTCTATAGGATAAAGTCACCACAGCTGGGCTACATGGATAATTATCCTTTCAGCATCATGAAAGCATCTAGAAAAAGGGACATTCCAAAGTTCTTTAAAATCAACTGCATGCATGTTTGACCTTATATGTTTGTCTCGCCGATTGAATAAATAGAGCTCTCATGGAATGTTCCTATGTGTTAGGCATTGTATTCTCATTTAATCCTCCTGACAACCCCACCACCAAAACCCACCCTTCAAAAAATCCCAACAAACAAACAAAAACATCATCTTGCGGTCTAGAGAATTGACATTTGCTGTAAAGTGAGCTTAGTGGCATTTAACTAATGGGATAAAGTAACTTGTCTAAATACTCCACTGCCAGTGTCTGAAAATAGAGAAAGATAAATCTCCTTCTACTCTAACTTCCTCTGTTGTTGCCATAAGGGTCAGCAACTTGGTTCCGACTTATAACAGCCCTATGTGCAATAGAATGAAAGCTGTCTAATCCATGTGATCCTCACAATTGTTCCTGGTTTGCTGTCACTGCGTTAATGCATCTCATTGAGGGCCTTCATCTTTTTCACTGTCTTCCAAGCGTGATGTGTTTCTCAAGGAACTGTTCAAAGAACAAGAGGCAGAGTCTTGCCATCGTCTCTTCTAAAGAACATTTTTGCTGTTCTTTTTCCAAGACACGTTTCATTCTTCTGGAAGTCCATGCTAGATTCAATATTCTTGATCAGCATCTGATCTACCTGATTAATTTCACAACTTTCACATGCACATAAGGTGATTGAAAAGATCATAACTTGAGTCAGGCATATGTGATGGCTTCAGATGTTCTCAAAGTGACATCTTTGTGCTTTCCTTCTTTAATGAGGCCTTGTGCAGCAGATTGGTCCAATAAAGTAGGTCTTCTAATTTCTTGACTGTCGTTTCCATAAATATTGATTGTGGATGCAAGTAAAATAAAATTCTTGACAACTTCAATATTTTCCAAAATATTATATATGTAACATATATGTAAACAATTACAGTCTTGAAAGCTCTTGTAAATAGTTGTAAATAGTTGCCCGTGGAAACTCAAAGGGGCGGTTCTACCCTGCTCTATAGAGTGGTAATGGATCTGCATTGATACAGTGATAAAGAGAGAGAGAGAAAGAGAGTACATTTAATAGATGTGATCTAATACCATTCAAAATGCAGAAGAATAAGTTGTTTATGTATATTTTCCTTTCCTTACATTCCCCTGATATACTTAGGGACTGAGGGAATGTATAGTGGTACGATCTATTAGATGTTAAAACAAACAAAACCCTCAAATCGGCTTATTTATTTTTCTAAAGATGTATCCCCCTTCTACTCAGTTTGCTCTGGATCCTGAACATGGAAATTTTCTCTTTTTGGCAAAGCCTACATCTTCTGCAGTCACAGCTGAATGTTTCCTAGAAGGGAGAACGTCTCAAAAGCCTTGGAATGTTGTCAGGAGAGACCAGTCCCTGGAAAAGAACACCATGCTTGGTAAAGGAGAACGGCAGAAAAAAGACGAAGGTCCTGGACAAGATGGAGCGACACGGTGGCTTCAACAGTGGGCTCAGACACGGCACCACCTCTGAAGATGGCACGGGACTGGCCAGGACTTCCTTCTGTTGGGCATGGCTTGTTATGAACCAACTGGATGCCATCCAACAACAGCAGCATCTTCATGCCACCCTCTCCATTTATCTTCTTCCCTCTTATGTTCAAGAATCTGACTTTCACGGCGAACCTTCATGAAGACAAAAAGATGATTCCAAGACTCTGTCTCTGCTCATCGGGCATACATAAACTGAACGGCAGCCATCAGCTTTAGTCTTTTAGAAATCACCTTCACATGGGCTGGTGAAGTCCTGTCTTCACCAGGCCACACCTTTGCCTCGTGATGCTTGTCTGATGTTTAGATATGATGCCAGCTCCTGCGATGGTTTATGCTGATCCCAAACTTTCGCACTGATTTGCCATAGAGTCTGCATAGCATGGAGGTAACCTTTTGTCCTTCTGCCTCTCCACTTTGGTGGGTCTTCTTTTCTTTCCAGGAGACCTCCCTCTGTGAAATCTGTCATTTTAATGGTAAGAGCCACTGCACAGCCTGTCAGTAAATGATTAAATAGGCATCTGGTGCCCTCAGGTTAATTCATTCACTGGTGCAAGAATGCTACTCTTTGGGGGTCAAGCCACAAAAAGATACCTTATACATTTATTCATATATATATATATATATTATTTATTTATTTTTGTGGACATCACTGCCTCTGGTGGTCGTGGGCGCCACCCAGCGCTGCTCCTGAGAGCCGTCACTGGATTTGAACTGCCAAGCCCACTGGCCGCAGTTCCGCACTCAACCACTTATGCCACCGGGGCTCAGCCCATACATTTATTCTTCTAAATGCGCATGTTGCCTTGCAGTTGGAAAAATGTATGCACATTATAATATAGCAATAACATGATACTTAAACTATGCTATTGTTATTTTGGGGAATTTCTTTCAAGAAAGCAGAAGCTCATTGCATCGTATCTTATTTATTCAATAATCCTATTTATTATAATACATAAGAGTAAAAGATGCTTTTCTTTTATTTCCAGAGGGAGAAAAAAAGTTCTGCTGAATTTGGGGGCACAAGTAAGAATATTCATTTATAAGCAGCTATGCTTACTTTTCATAATGTCTGCTGGGTACCCAGTTCCTTCCAGCTCATTGGCATCCCAGGACTGGAGTCCTTGCACATCTGGCTTTCCATCCCTTTCGGCTCCATGTACCTGGTGGCTGTGTTGGGGAATATGACCATCTTGGCAGTGGTAAGGGTTGAGCGTAGCCTACACCAGCCCATGTACTTCTTCCTGTGTATGCTGGCAGTCATTGACTTGGTTCTTTCAACGTCTACTATGCCCAAATTGCTAGGTATCTTCTGGTTTGGTGCTGGTGACATTGGTCTGGATGCCTGCTTGGCCCAAATGTTTCTCATCCACTGCTTTGCCACTGTTGAATCAGGAATTTTCCTTGCCATGGCTTTTGATCGCTATGTGGCTATCTGTGATCCACTACATCATTCCACAGTGCTCACCCATGTGGTGGTGGGTCGTTTGGGACTGGCTGCTCTTCTCCGGGGAGTACTCTATATTGGACCCTTGCCTCTGATGATCCGATTTCGCCTGCCTCTTTACAAATCCCGGATAATATCACACTCCTACTGTGAGCATATGGCTTTAGTTACTTTGACATGTGGTGACAGCAAGGTCAACAATGTCTATGGACTGAGTATTGGCTTTCTTGTGCTGCTTCTGGACTCAGCAGCCATTGCTGCCTCCTATGTAATGATTTTCAGGGCTGTAATGGGGCTTGCTACTCCTGAGGCCAGACTGAAAACTTTGGGGACATGTGGTTCTCACATCTGTGCCATCCTTATTTTTTATGTTCCTATTGCTGTTTCTTCCCTTATTCACCGATTTGGTCACTATGTGTCTCCTCCAGTCCACACCCTCCTGGCCAATTTCTATCTTCTTATTCCTCCAATTCTCAATCCCATTGTCTATGCTGTCCGCACAAAGCAGATCCGAGAAAGACTTCTCCAAATTATAAAAATAGAGGTGAAAAGCTGATAATACTGCGTCCTTCTTCTTTTCCAAATATGTGCATAAGAAAGAATTTTTATTTAAAAAGAAACCTGCTTCTTCAATTGGGAACTCAATCGCCTCAGATTCTGAATCCATCTGTAGGGTCCCTATTAATGATATGCTGGGTTCTTAAATTAAGATAAAGCTACCAATTTTAGAATTTATACTAACAATTGGGCCAATAAGCAACAAGATAATAAATGGATAAAAGATTAAAGTTGTCAGAGATTTCATCTTTTTTTATAATCCATAACCAATATGGAACATCAATCAGAAAATCACACAATATATTACATTGGGAACATCTGCTGCAAAAGATCTTACTTAAAGTGTTAAAAAAAGCTCAAAGCTGTCACTTAAAAGGATAAAGTGCACCTGACCCAAGCCATGGCATTTTCAATCATTTCATATGCCTATTAAAGCTGGAAAATGAATAGGAAAAATCATGGAAAAATTAATATATTTTAATTATGGTACTCATGAAGAATTTAAATATGCTGTGGATTTCTAGTAGAATTAAACAAAAAATCTGGTTTGAAAGAAGTACAGCTAGAATGTTCCCTAGAAGTAAGGATGATAGGATTATGTCTCACATACTTTGGACATGTTATCAGGAGGGACCAGTTTCTGGAGAAGGACATCATGCTCAGTAAAGTAAACAGCCAGCAAGAAAGAAGGCCTACAAAGACATGGACTGACACAGTGACTACAAGAATAGGCTCAATCACAGGGATAATTGGAAGTCTGAAGAAGGAATAGGCAATGTTTCATTCCATTGTACATAGGGTCACTATGAGTCAGGGAAGACTTGGTTTGCACATGAATTGGATAGGTACTACCTAAAATAAATGGAAGTTATATTGTAGCTGTGCTAGTTTGGGTAGACCGGAGAGATCAATTAATAAACATGCTTATGTGTATTAGAAAGAGGTCTCTATATAAGAGCAATTGAACATTGAGAAAACATTTCATCCCAGTTCAGAACAAGTCCATAAGTTCAATATTAGCTCAAAGGTCCAGTATCAGTTTATAAAGTCCTCTTCAGACTCATGAAATGCAATGAGGCTAAATGCAGGACAATCACAGGCCAGAGGGTAGAAAGCCTTTGGATCCAGTGGCACTGTAAGCATCTCAGCATTGGCAGGGGCCTCTCTGTGGCTACTCAAGCATTTCAGCACAGGTAGGCGTCTCCACATGACTTTCTGGCTTCAGAGGTGGGGTTCCATCAGAGTAGGTCCACGTGACTTCTCCTCTAGGATGTCTCACAGGGAGTCAGCCTCGTGTCTTGTCAGTCGAGTGTCTCCAAGGGAGTGTTGTCCGTAGAAAGTCTCTAAGGAAGTGAACTGAGAGAGACGGTGTCTTCCCCTCCAAGAAGGAATGACCACATTTCCCAGAATTCTCAGGAAAAGGCCACGCTCACACAGAGGGCTCACTTGCTATCTCCAGATTGACAGACCAGACTTCACCCCTACACTCTTCATCCTCAAAGTGACACCAGATTAGGTGCCTGCCATAGTAGCCAATTTTAAAAAAAAATGGCATTGAATGCATAGAGAAGTAAAGTCTTCCCAGTGGGTGGAACTCCAAGTGTCCCACCTGATCATCCACTTTTTTAGGGCAAGAAAATGTGGCCCAAAGTGAGAATGTAAATCTGTGTCCAGTGACAATGGTCTGTTGTCTTTTCAGAGGTCTAGAATGTTGTGAAGAGTTTGGTGTCATCGGAAGTCAACTTCCATAGAAGAGACATCAAATAACCAAGTAAACAAATAATTCTGCTGGTTGGCATTAGGTATATTACGCTGATGTTCACTTTAGAATTAGCATCATATGTTTCTGGGTAGAATGTCATAAATAAAGACTACATGTGAGCCCAGCAGGAATACGCCAAATAACCAAGCTTGACTATTATTGTCTCTTAATGTCCAACAACTCAGCAATAAATACCGATGGTAACACTATGTCTAACACTATTCTCCACTTTATGTTGGGCTGCTTTTCTCCTGGAAAAGTCAGTGATTCACGTGTATACATATTGCTGTGCATTGTCTTTTTTGCCCACATGGCCTTGGCCAGCACCATTTGTTGAGGGTTTTTCTGTATGTCTACAGTCATGAATCCCTTGTGACACAACATCTGAACAGGGACTAGTTTACCAGCAAAGGTTGTAACACATGATAGGGAATATAATACGAGGATCCACTGGTAGTATCACACATCTCACCAACCATAAGAAGTTGGCCTTAGAGATTAGCCTTTGGAAACAGCTGATTAACTTAAATGCAATACCTCATAAATACAGGGTGTCACACTTTGGGCTTAAATATATATACTCACACTTTATATTACACGGTGCTGGATTCCCAGTATACAGAATACTTGTGTCCAAGAACCAAAGGTTAGAAGCAGGAATAATCTTATTTACCATCATTTCCAAAGATACACAGAGCCCCAAACTCTTGGCTCTCCAGAGAAGGAGCCCTAAAGGGGGCTTACTCTAGCCAAAGGATATAGCAATAGGTCCACTGAACTATAAGTTATGATGCTGTTGGGATATTTCAAACTTTTGTGCAATGGAACTAACAAAGGAAAAGAGGAGTTATCATACTGGCGGGAGTAATTTATCTCAACCAGCATGGAAAGGTAAGGTAGCTTTTATACAATTGATAGAGAAAAATATATGCGGGAGACAAATAATTCACTAAAGAACCTCCTTATTCCTATTTGTCCCACTGTAACTATGAATATCCAAGTGTGGCAGTCAAAAGTGAGGCATTTTTAGTTAGCACAATAATGGAAGTTTGGATTATTTTCTAGCCACAAACTTGCAGTAGGATTGCTGAGGGTGAGAAGAATTTCAAATAGATTGTGGAAGAGGAAGAGGGTCAGCAGTGGTTGTGGCTCTGAGATATACTTCAGAAATAGAGGTTTATCTTAGCAAGAGCTGTGGAAGAGCTGTCCCTCAAATCTGTTTGAAGGACCCCAGTGCAGTACAAGAATGGATTGTAGTGGCCAAAGGGATGGGCAGCTAAGATGTGACTGTAGTGAACACATTTGACTTGTAATCTCAGCCACTGTGCTCTGAAACACACTGCACTTATACCAAGATTCCACTTACTCTACATTGCTTAATGAATGAGCACAATGGGGTTAAATTAGGTTGTTTCCAATGATACATACTGGAATCCACTAACGAGTATCTTTGGCTGAACTCCTTATCAGCCTTGCCAACATTTTCTAAGAAATGGACTAAAGTCTAAGTGTCTCCTTTCTTCTTTATTATGGTTTATACTTTCTTCTTTATATTTCTGATGGTTCTTCCAGTCTCTAAGTAGTGCTCTCTGTTTGCTCGTACAGCCACCCCCACCCCCATTCCCATCATGGCATCTTCTTCTTCAAGGGTTTGCTTTAATGCAACCGAAAAGAGCATTTTACGTTTAATCACGCAAAATGTTTCATTTCATTCCCCTTGCCCCTAGGTGTAAAGGTGTGGCAACAGAGAACCACCTCCTAAATCTTGAACCCAGAAAAAGAGTTGGGAAAAGAATAGGCATCGGAATATATAATTAACTGCTTCATACTTGCAAGGTTAAAAGTTCTGGGCAGCTTTGGGTTCTTAGAGTGAACTGATCCAGAAATACTCATGATGCAGCTTCAGAAGAGGTTAACTTTAGTCACTCAGTTAAATTTTAGTCATGCGACCCCCACCCTATGTAGTTGTCCCATCTTCCTTCAGTGTTTCTCAAGCATACCTTACCCTTCTCTGTACCCTGACCACAATCTCCTAGCAAATGTAAGGTGCTGATTTTATGGATATCACTTAAAGAAAATTCTCAGCTCCAAACTAAAGATTCATTATTAGAACATTTATAGGTAGTGGCTTTTGCTCATCTTTAGCAACATAGCAAGTCAAACTTTTATTTCATTCTTACCATAAGATAAGCAGCTTTCTGTGCAGACTGCACCTCCATTTCAGGAGTGTTTTTGAATATCGATCATGCATTAGGATTTTGGAGTGTCAGAGATAGGGGTCAGCAGCCTCTTCCAGTCAAAGAACCCTATGTATTTTCTGGGGCTAGGGTACCTGATACAGATGCAGTTAATACTGGCTCCCAAATGGTGAAGGACTTATTCCCAGAAGAACATCTTTCAGGATGAGGATTTGCTGCTGGGGAGGTGTTTAGTTTATGTCAATTGATGAAGAAAAGGCATTTGACAAGATCCAACACCCCTGCTGATAAAAATGCTCAGCAAAACAGGGATTTAAAAGAAATTCCTTATCCTAATTAAGGGCAGACATACTAACCAATGTAAAATATTATTCTCAAGACTGGTATCAGTTCCCAGGAACTCAGACAAAGATGTCCTTTAATACCAATCCTATTCAATACTACATTGGAAGTCCTACCGAGAGTGATAAGGAAACACAGGGAAATAAAGGGCATGTAAATTGGCAAAGAAGTAAAATTCTCTCTATTTGCAGTTGATGTGATCCTATATATAGAAAATTCCAGAGGTTCAACAAGAAAACTACTGGAACTAACAAAGATTCGGCAAAGTAGCAGGCCACATGATCAATATACCTTAAGTAAAAAAGGGCTGAGCCCCGGTGGCATAGTGCTTGTGCGCGGGACTGCGGCCCACTGGGACGGAGGTTCAATTCCAGCAGTGGGGCTGGGCCTCCTACTCCCACCACTGAGAGCAGTGATGCCCCCCCCCCAAATAAAAAGGTCAGATCACTCTATCTAGCACAGAGAATTCTGAAAAGGAAACCATGTGAATAATCCCATTTTGATGGTGTTCGATGCTTCTTAGTTATTATTTATATTTATTACTTGTGGCAGTCATGTACTCATGCCAATTTCATGATTGAGAGTGTAGGGATGGGCTCAATCTGGAGGTAGTCAATGAGACTTCTGTGTGTGCATGGCTTTCTCCTGAGAATTCTGGGAAATCTTACACTATTTCCCCCCTGGGTGTGAGAGACTTACAGCTGAGTACTTGAGAGATGTTGAAGCTGACAATACACAAGGCTGACTCCCTCTGAGACATCCTGGAGGAGAAGACACATGGGTTAACCCTGATGCAACAGACCTCTGAAGTCAGAAAAGCCACATAGAAAGTCCTGTCAGTGCTGAGATGCTTGCGAAGCTACAGAGAGACCCCTGCCAACACTGAGATGCTTCTACCACCATGGATACACAAGACTCTGCACCCACTGGCCCGTGATTGTCCTAGCATCATTGCATATGCCTTGTGAATCTGAAGAAGACTTTATAGACTGGTATTGGACATATGGGTTAATATCAGACTTGTGGGCTTGGACTGGACTGGGTTGGGATGCTTTCTCAATGTTCCATTCCTCTTGTACATACACCTCTCCCTCATATACATATGTGTGCTTATGAATTTGTTTCTCTAGTCTACCTGGACTAAAACATTATTCTCTCTCTTTCTCTTTTCTACCTCTCCTCTCTCTCTCTCTCCCCCATAATTACACCTGTCATATCCACATGGCCCAAACACATCAGTACTCCTGAAATCCCACACACTAGATGTGGAACACTACTCACTCCTGTGCCATCTTATCAATGACACACAGTGACCACACCAGTCACACTTGGCATCCACTGTGCTATCTAACAGTGAACAAAGAACTCTGTTCACATCAAGTTTATTAGCTGACAAGGAGTGAGGTGGTGAGCACCTAAGAATACACAGACATATGATGTCTAATTAAATACAAATAAAATATTACTACCTCAATGTTTTGGATACAGCATACACTATTAGTTCACACATACACACAAAAGATGTGTGGTTTAAACAGGTGACCAAAACAGAGTCAGAAAATCTTACTGAGGAAGAAATAGCATTTGAACAGTCTGATGAGGAATTTAAAGAATGGTTTTTAGGTGTTTTCAAGGATTTGAGGGAAAGATTAAAAAAGTTTCAGATGAAATAAACAAACAAACAAACCAGGAAAAGTTCACATAGTTCAGGAAGCCACTACAGAAACAAGCTGACAAAATAGTTTTTTTTAAATGAGGAACTATATAAATCCGAAAGAGTAATACTAAAATGGTAGAAAAAGAATACAATGAAAGGGTAACAGAATGGAATTGAACCATTTATGGACTAGTATCAGACATAAGGGATAATAGCAAGCTTATAGACGATCTGGGTTGGGCTGGGATGTTTTCTCAAAATACAATTCGTTTATAATAATCCATACATCAACTGTATCAAGCATATTTGTACACATGCTGCCATCATTTTCTAAACATTTACTTTCTATTTAAACCTTTTGCATCAGCTATGTGTTTTTCCCTCCTTCCTCCACCCTCTTACCCTTGTGAACCTTTGATAAATTATAAATTATTATTAGTTTCATATACACTGACCCTCATCTCCCTTTGCCCATGTTTCTGATGTTCATCCCCCACAGAAGGGGGGAGGAGTTATGCACCAACCATTTCCATTGGTTCCCCCCACTTTTCCCCACTGCCACCTTTCCCCTTCCCTCCTGGTAGCACTACACACATTTCTGTTCCTGAGGGGTTTATCTGACAAGGATTCATGTGTCGTGAGTTCTTATCTGTACCAGTGTACATGCTTCATCTAGCCAGGACTGAAAGGTAGGACCGGGATCATGATAGTTGTGGGGGCAGAGGGAGGAAGCCTCAAAGATCCAGAGGACTATTGTATGTTTCATTGGTGCTATACTGTCCCTTGGTTGACTCATCACTTGATTGTGACTTTCTGTGAGGGTATGTCCTATTGTCTACAGATGGGTTTCTGCTCTGAACGTCCCTCGTTCTCAACAATATATTTTTTGCTTTGCGTCTTCTGATGCCTGTTACTTGATCCTGTGACCAACTTATGATCCCACAGGCTGGTCTGCTTCTTCCATGTGGGGTTGCTGATTTTCTGCTAGCTGCACACTTGTTTAACTCCAAGCCTGTAAAACCCGATATCTTTTGATAGCCAGGCACCATCAGCTTTCTTTACCACATTTGCTTATGCACCCATCTTGTCTTCAGTGATAGTGTTTGGGGGTGGGGGGTAGGGGGTCACATCACAGA
The DNA here is from genome assembly GCA_004026705.1 of Nesogale talazaci. Classification (NCBI taxonomy): domain Eukaryota; kingdom Metazoa; phylum Chordata; class Mammalia; order Afrosoricida; family Tenrecidae; genus Nesogale; species Nesogale talazaci. The sequence goes on along the minus strand of PVJH01002530.1, from coordinate 79,101 downwards.
ATGCCAGGCTGTTAGAACAAAGTGCTCTTGTATTGAGGGGGGATTGAGCAGAGGCCCAATGTCCATTCACTTCCTTAATGTATTGCCATATAAATATATGTACACAGGCCAATACCTCTGTTTTTATGAATTAATGTATTTACATATATATACACACTTATGTTTATACCTCTATCCATAGCTTTGCTTCCTGGATCTTTTTTCTGTTTCCTTTAAACTTCCACCTGCCCTACCATCACACTTGCCTTTTTTCTGTCTCTTATTAATTCCTCTTAGCTAGATTGCTGTTGCTCCTATACTCCCTGTGGTTGCTTTTAATTCCCTGTTGTTTCCATGTCTATGGTCTTGTTAGCTCACTGCTCCCTTCCCCAGCCTCCTCCTTCTCTCCCCAAGTCCCTCTGGAATTGTTGGTCCCTTTGCTTCTCCTTGGGGTTGCTTTCCTTACCTATCTCATATAGGTAGGCAATATAATAATAATGGAAACAAAACAAAAGACCAAATAAAAAGAGAAAAAAATGAAAGAGCATCCATAATTCCAGGTATGTCCACTGACCTTTATGACTACCTCCCCACTGGTCCTGGGGCTTTCGGGAACTGCTCCTCCCAGCCTGAAATCTATTTTGGGGACCCCTTGGGGCCTTGTCTTTGCTCCCTTTGCTGATCTCTCATTGTGTTAGTCTGGGTAGACCAGAGAAACAAATTTATAAACACACATATGCATATAAGAGTTTTATATAAAGGGGAATTATACATTAAAAAAAGTATCCCAACCCAATCCAGTCCAGTCCAAGTCTACAAGTCTGATACCAATCTTTAAAGTCTTCCTCAGATTCATCAAGCACATTCAATGACATCAAATGCAGGACTGTCATAGGCCAGTAGATAGAAAGCCGTTGGATCCAGTGGCATTGTAAGCATCTAAGTGCTGGAAGGGTTCTCCATGTGGCTTTTCCAGCTTCGGAGGTCTAGTATCATCAGAGACCATGTTCCATCAGGGTAGGTCCATGTGGCTTCTCCTCTGGAATGTTTCAGAGGAAGTCAGTTTTGTGTCTTGTCAGTAGAGCTTCTCCTAGGGAGTGAACTGAGAGAGAGAGAGGTGTCCCTGCATTCAAGAAGGATGGACAGGATTTCCCAGAATTCTCAGTAGAAGGGCATGCCCACACAGGTCTCATTGCCTAGACTCCACCCCTACACTCTTAATCCTCAAATTGACACCAAATTAGGTGACTACCACACTTATGGCCCCTTCTTGGTTAGCGAGGGGACATCATGTTTCAAGTTGTTGTTGGCCCTGCCCTTCTCAGTTCCTTAGCAGCTCCATGCAGTGATGTCATCTTCTAGCTTTTTGGTGTGCCAGTATGAGGGCTAGTCCTTCACAATCTTTTTCTTGGTTTGCTTTTACTTTTCATAGATGTATTTAATCGCTATCAAACGTTCCTCTGATAACTGCTTTTGCTGTATCCCATGGGTTTGGGCATGCTGTATTTTCATTCTCATTAGTTTTTAGAAACTTCCTCTTTGCCTCTCTAATCTGGGTCAGTACACATTCATGTTGCAGGAGATAGGTATTCATCCTCCCATTTTTTGCTTTGTTTTTTTCTGGTCATCCTTTTATTTATCTTCAGCTTTATGGCATGGTGGTCTGAGAGGGATGTCTGAGTGATCTCTTTGTGTTTAAATTTACTCAGGCTTTAATTGCGTCCCAGCATGCAGTTTATTTAAAAAAAATGAGCCATATGCAATAGAAATGAGTGTGAATTTTTTAGCATTTGGATAGACAGTTCTAGAGCGTGGGCTATGTTTTCCGAGCCAATCTGCTAATTGTTATCTTTTAATGGGCGAGTTCAGGCCATCGACATTCAGCATTATTATCACTATTAGTGTGCTAATTGCTGTAATCTCATACCTTTTATCCTGGGTGTTTTCCTCTCTCCCTTCATTTCAGTGTGCTGTGTATATTTAGGGGGCTGAGGGGGTGCTTCATTCATGCCTTTCCCCCCAGAGGCAATGTTATCTTGGTAATTGTTTTTGGCATGTTGACTTCTGGTTGGAGTTGCGCTATCTGACAGTCTCTTGCTTGTGCTTGGTGCTGTTATCTTCTAACTACCCTGAGTCATCAAGGATTTTCCACAGGCTTGGGAGTCTTATGGTGTATTCTTTGAGTTTTTCCTTGTCCCAGAAGACTCTTCCCTCACTATCTTAAGTAGTTTAGCACGGTAGAGGACTCTCGAGTTGGCATCTTTTTCTTTCAGATTTTGGGAATGTTACACCACTCTCACCTCCTCTTCATGGTATCTGCTAATAGGATGAGAATATTCTTACTTGAGCACCACTGTATGTGACGGCCTTTTTTTTTTTCTCTTGCTGTTCTTAAAATTTCCTCTTTTTCCTGGAAGTTGGGTAATTTATCTATTATGTGCCATCGTGAATTCTTCCTGTGGGTTAGCCTAATTAGTGCCCTCTCTGATTCCTGTATGAATATTGGATTCTAATTCATTAAGGTGGGGAAGTTTGCTTCCAGGAATTCCCTCCCTACTTTAACTGTTGACTTCTTTGTGTGTCTTGTTCTGGTGGACCAATTATTTGGATATTGTTCCTCTTCATAGTATCTTCCATTGGTCCCAGGTTTTCTTTCACTGCTTTAATTATCTTTCTTGTTTGTGGAAGTTGACTAATTGTCCTCAAGACAGTTGATATGATTCTCTGCCTCTTCTAATCTGTTGGTGTGGTCTGTGATCTTGTGTTTTGCTTCTGCATCCATTAGCTCTTGCGTTTCTCTTTGGTGAATGGATTTTTATTCCTTCTCATGGACTTCATCTCCTATAACATTCAATCCTTATTGTGTGTTGCTTCCCTCATACCCTGCATTACTCTAAGCAGCACTCTGAAGATTTCTTTTAGTAGCAGATCAGCATCTGCTTCTTCTATGAGAGTCATTAGGTTTAAGTCTTCCTCTGCTGTTGCATTTTGTTTTTCTGGTTAGGTTACTGTCTGCATGTCATTTTGGAGAAATCCAGCACCATATTCCTGGGAGACTGAGGGGCCCAAAGTTCTTTTTCTGTGAGACTGGTAAGAGTGGTTTTAGGGACTACTTGTGGCCTATTATGGTGGTGGGTCAGACTACTGTGCCACAGCAACATAGTGGCTGGTTGCAGTGGAGGCCTCAGAAGGTGGGCTGAGGCTGGTGACTATAAGTATGTCATTGGGGTGGGTTGGGGCAGACCTGCAATATTGGCACAGGTCTTGTCTGGACTGTCTGGTCGCAGTTTACAATTTTAAAAAGAATTTCAATGGAGCCCCAAACTGGTAGAGCCAGTTTTGGGCTTGGACTGTAGCTTTCATCTCCCATTGACTTTTCTTGTTTTTTGTTATGCTAAAATCCTAGGCTGTACTCTGGGGATCTGAGTTCTTCCAATCTTCTTATTCTAATGATGTGCCAACAGACCAGGTTTCTGGTGCCTTACATTCAAAGTTACAGAAAGGAACACAGCCTGGAATTGAAGACATTTTTATCTTATTTTTTTAATGATGGGCTTGTGAGGTGACCTGGTCTTTGGGCTGTACCACACTATTGGCAAATGTGTGCAGAAACTAGAACCACCATATGCTGCAAAATATCAAAACTTTAAGTTCCCATATTCTTTACAGAAAACAACAAAGAAAACAGTGTGGCTGTATCTGACCTCTGGATAGTCAAAGAAGAAAAACTACCATAGGGGAGAGGTAAAACAAACACCTACTCTCCATCTTATGATTTATTTCTTCAGTACCCCACTCCTAAGGTACCATAGTGTGTTAGTCTGAGTAGACTACAGAAATTAATCATAGAAACTCATATGTGAGTAAGAGTTTTACATAAAAGGTAAAACATTTCAACCCATCCAATCCAAGTCCATAAATCCAGCATTAGACCAGATGTTCGACACTGATCTGCAAAGTCCTCCGCAAACTTGCAAACCACATGCAATCATGCTGAATGAATGGGCAGAGCTGAATTAGTGAGCGTGTAAGCATCTCAGCTGTGGCAGGGGTCTCCACGGAGATTCTCCTGAACCCAAGGCTGCATCCATGAGCTTTTCCTCAGGGATGTCTTTCAGGAAGTGAGCCTTGCCAGCTGAGGCAAAGAACAAGCTAAGGCAACCACACACTGGTTTATGAGAGAACAAGAGACCAGAGAACAAGAAAGGTGGGCTCCTCGAGCCATTGAGCTCCTTGCCTTTCAATTAATACAACATATGTTTATTGATCAGGTTGGCACAATGAACCTTAACTATCACAGGGTTATATATGAATTCTGTAGGAAATCAACATATCTTCTGAGGTTTTACTCCAAAATTCTTAGGGTTAGGTGAAGGAAATAAATCCTCCAACTTTTCTTCTTCTTCTTCAACCTTCTTTAATGGTAGTATGAATACTCTTATTGCGGCTACCATGCTCATAGGACAGTTTTCTTTGTGAAATCATAAAGAAAATAAATAGGAATACAATTGTAAGATATAATTAATATTTTCATTTTGTTATTGAGACAATTCTGACTTCTAACAACAGAATAGAGTCCCGTAGGCTTTCCTTGACTGTAATCTTTCTAGAAGCAGATGGATTGTTTGTCCCATGGTGTGGCTGATGGGTTTTCAAGGCTGACTTTTTGGTTAGCAGCCCAACAGTTAACCACTGCACTGCCAGCACTTCTTCCAATTAATACTTGGGATTAATAAAGAAACACAAACCCATGGTAAGTGCATAAATATAGATACATACAATGAGAAAGAAATAAACACAAATCCACAAAATGATGATCAACAAACATTTACTGTCTCAATATTTAATCTTATTATTCAGACATGTGTCGGTCAAAACCATGACAATGTTATCCAATTAAAAATATGAGCCATAGATAAATCTAGGAAAAAAGTGAATGCTCATCGAAAATTTAATTTTTAATAAAAACAATTGCATTCCAAATTTTGTTAATTTTCTAATCATGGAAACCTCAAGGAAGAATGCATGAAGGGAGCCAGAAGTAATAGATCCTCATGGCAGAAGGCCAAATACCTCAGGTAATTGACGTATCCTACGTGAACTACAACCTCAAGAGACTTATTAAACTGATAGAGCTCTAAGGAGAATTATTCTGCTCCAATTTTTGTAATCAACATACATTTTCACGTTGAACACAATGGATTCTTGTAGCCTTTCTGTAGGTGGTATTGAGTCTGCCTTTTTATAGCATAAAGCAAAATTCTTCTTATGGTAGATGCAGGATCCTAATGCAAACTCTTGTTTTTAAGTGCCCGTGAGTGGACTCATCATATCTCTATGGCTGTAGATATTCAAGACTTTTGTGTGTGTATGGTTTGGTGGGTTCAAACTGATAACCTTCTGGTAAGTAGTAGTACCATCAGGGGTGCTGGAATATTAGGGTGCCTTCATAAAAACTTGTTCAAGCTAAAAGTGCTGTGAAATTAAAATAGGATGTTGTTTTAATACTTACTTGAATGCATAAAGGTGTGTGCGTAAAGCACATCTACACACAGAAACCCGAGAGTCGCATTCATGCTTAGGTGGCACATCCAAATAAAGTTTTTGCTCAATGGTTGTATCCTAGAGCCCTGGTGGTGCCGTGGTTAGATGCTGGGCTGTGATCCACATGGCTGGAATTTTGAAAGCACCAGCAGTTCCATGGGAGAAAGACGGGGCTTTCTACTCTTTTAACAGTTACACTCTCCAAGATCTACAGCACATTGCTGGGAGTCAGCACTGATGTGATGACAGTGGGTTTGTTTTTTGGAGTGGTTGCGCACTTAGTATCTGAACCCAGCAACATCATTTCTGAGAGGTCAGTGCTTGCAGGCTGTCTCAGATTTTCACTTATATGGACACTACTGGACATCTCTTTCTTTCAAGATTACATTTTCTTCAACTGTCCAATTCATGTCCTGGATCAGTTTAAGGGATGGACTTTTGCTTCTGAAAAAAACAAAACAAAACCATAAACCGGATCCAACAGGCACAACGTTTAGTTTGCAAATATGCATCTACATGTCACCTTACTAACTACAGTCCCAGCCTCTAAATTTTCTTGGTTATGTTCTAGGACTTAATGCCACCATCCTAATTCTCGCAGCAGTGATTTGTAATGGTTGGTTAATAATGATCTATAATACTCTAAATCCATTGTTCCTTTATGCAGCTTGGGAAAAAACTGTAAGTGAATTCTGACTTATCGTAACCATAGAGGGCAGAGTTGCACTGTCCCGTAGGGTGTCTGTCCAAGGCTATAAATCTGTATAGAAGCAGGCTGCTACATCCATTTCTTAGAGAGCTACAGATTTGTTTTATACTGTATATTGTTTTATACAGCTGAGTCTTTAAATCACTGCGTGCACAGCACCCCCATTTAGGCAATCTCTCTGCCATCAAGTCAATTTCAACTCATAGACATCCTGCCTAGGGTTTCTGAGGCTGTAAATCTTTTTTAAACAGTAAAATTGACATAGTTCACATATCATACAATTCAATAATTTGGTCACATCAAGAGGAGTTGTATAATCATCACCAAAATTACAAAATTCTGTTTGTAGCAAAGATCCTTTTGATAAACAGTCAAGATGAATGAATGAGCATTTACTTTATGCTAAGCAATAGGATACTTTTCCACGTCGCATTCTTATTTCTTAACGTAAACTAGAAAATGAATCATAAAATATTTTCAATTTACAAATGAGGAAACTGGGATTTTATACGGGCTGGGTAAAAGATAACAAATCCTCTTGTTTAAACAACAAGTTTTTATAATACTATTACTTTTTCAAAACAAGAGCATATGTTAACCAATAATGTGGCAAGTGAAGAATAGATCAAACACTCAATCTGAAAATCAATTATTGGATAGGCTGGCCACCATTAAAAATGGAAGACCTCCAAATGGGTGAGGAGAGAGAATAAATACATGTATCTATACATGATTTCAGGCAAACAAATCCTTAAATAATACAAAGAAAAATTCTTTATAATGCATTATCTCAGTAGCTAATGAATCCCATGTGAAATTACTTACTGCAGATTTAAAAAATAAGCACAATTAAGACCATGCTTATCTTGATTACTAATCTGCTCCTGTTTTCTGAAACATCTCAGTAATATTTGGGGCAGAAGACTTTTAAAAATGGAAAGTCCTACATCAACTAGTGTATGTAATCTTAATAAATCTACTTGACATATGTGTTCCTGAAGTTAGACTTTTATCTATTTTAAAATATTTTGCCCTCTCTCTTGGGCTAAATAGGTCCCCAAACTTACTTGATCTATTGTCTTCCTTTCCAGGAAAAAAAAATTACTCCGCATCTTCCTGGAAATGAACAGTTTTTGTGCTATAGCCCACAATCCAGAATAAAGTATAAATACCTGCCTTTGCAACCCCTCTCGATTGTTTCAGTGTCTCCCTCCCACAGGGGTAGGATTGCCTATTTCGGGAAACACTGGGCTGTTACAGTGTAGTGAGAGGGGAAGAGACTGGATTTGGACATTATTCCAGAAAGTTAAAAAGCCAGATCAATATTTGTGTATGTTTTGCTGTTTCATGTATTTATTCTGTGTGTTTTTAGCCTTAAAATGTTGACCACATATCAATATGTCCCTTTTATTCATAATTTATAATCCATACAGTAGAGTGCTTTGTGTAGTCAGTAAAACAAATGTAGTCTTTTTTAACTAAAATCTAACTCGTGTGAACAGTGATATCTCTTGTACCATGCCCCTTTCTAAATCCAATTTGAATTTCTGGAAGTTCCTCATAGATGTACAATCATTTAAAAATTATTTTCAGCAAAATTTTATTTTTATGTGATTTTAATGTTAGTGTTTGCTCATTTACACAAACTTTTTCTACAGTAGGCAAAAATTTGAATATTAGCTAATGTATTGGTTAGTAGGTGACTTCCAAATTTCTTGGCATAGATGATTGAACACTTATAGTATTGCATACACTTATTGAAATACATTTCAATTGATCACCAGTTCCTGGAGATTTTTTTTGTGCTAACATCTTCAATCTAATTTGGATTTTTCTCTTGAATCTATCAGTCCTCGATCATATACTACTTCCTGAAATGGTTGACTGCAGACCAAATCTTTTGATACAGTGACTCTATGTATTACCTCCTTTTTCTAGGCTTCCTGTATCATTCAATATATTGCTCATTGAATCCTTTAGTATTTCAACTCAAGGCTTGAATTTTTTCTTCAATTCTGCCAGTTTGAGAAATTCTGAGCATGTTCTTCCCTTTTGAAATTTAATTCTCCATCTCTGTACATTTTATTAGACCCACACTTTGTTTTCTCAAGTTATTCATTGAAATAAAAAATAATCATTTTATTGGGAGAGCTTAGAATATCATAACATTTAGTAATTCAATCACATCAAACAGCACTGTACAATTGCTACCACAATCAGTTTCAAAGCATTTCTCTTCTTGAACTCCTGGATATCAGTTGCAGTCACCTCCCCTTTCCTCCTCCGTATCTTCCTGTAATCTCAGGAAACTATTACTCCTGTTACTGTTTCTGAAGGATTATCTATCTTGGCTTTCATGTACCTAATGACCTTAAATATACATCCAGCTTTTAAAGTAATCCTTTCCCCCCATTCCATTAGCTACTATATGTTCAAAATAAAGTTTCAAATTATCTTCTGACATTCATTTTGGTGTTTTATTTTCCTTTTAATTATAGCTTGCTTTCTTTGTTGTGAAGTCCCTGATGCTTTCCACAATTCATCTGGTTATTAGTGTTCAGTGCATAAAATGTATTCCTGAGACAGTCTTTTTTTTCCAGACTGTATATACTCAAGAGTATATTTGGTCTCTCATGGATTTGCTTGATTTTCTTCAGCATGCACTTGCATTTGCATATAAGCTATTGAAGTTTGTTCTGTAATTGTACTGTAGCCTTGTTCTGATTGATGATACATAATTGTACCACTTTCCATAGATGTAGTCAATTTGATTTCTGTCAATTTAATCTGGTCAGTTCCATTAACATAGTCATGGTTTATGTTTTTAATAAAAGATATTCACGATGAATAAGTTGTTGGACTTGAAAAATTCTGTCACATGATTTCTATCACTAAAGATATATTTTCTATCACTAAAGATATATTTTCCAACTACTGATTCTTCTGCTTCCAACTTTCACATTCCAATCACTGGTGATTATCAATAGATATTTATTGCATATTTAATTAATTTCAGAATGCAGAAGTTTGTAAAATTTTAATCTCCTCACCTTTTGCATTAATAGATGGTGTATAAATTTGAAGAATTGTATTAACTGATATTTCTTGTAGGTATATAGATATGATTTTATCATGAATAGCATTATATTTCATGATCTTAAAATGTTCCTTTTCATGATTAATGAATACTTTTCAATTAGTGATTTCTTGCATAGTTGATTGTCAACATGGCAACTACTAATCCATTCAAGTTCACTAATGCCTGAGATGTTGTTGTATTTCAGACCACTTTCAATATTCAAATATTCTAGATTCATACTTTGTAAATTCCATGTTTATTAGTCTGGGTAAACTAGAGAAACAAAATTCATAGACATGAGTATAGGTATAAGGGTAAGGTTTATATACAAGAGGAATGGGACATTAAGAAAGCATCCCAACCCAGTCCAGTTCAAAGTTATAAGTTCGATATTAGCCCATATGCCTGATACCAGTCTACAACGTCTCCTTAAGACTCACGAAGTCACAGGTCAGCGGTTGCAGAATCCCAGCGCTGGCAGGGGTCTCTCTATGGCTCCTTGTTTCCAGGGCTCAGGGTCCATCAATAGTATCTAGTGGTGGTAGAGGCAACTCAGCGCTGGCAGGGGTCTCTACGTGGCTTCTCCAGCTTCAGAGGTCTGGTTCCATCAGGGTAAGGCCGTGTGGCTTCTCCTCCACCTCCTTCAGCTTCTTGGACGCTGCCATCTTGTCTGGTCTGTAATTCATCATCTCTGAAACTAACTCCCAACAATTGGGGAGATAGCTTCTCATCTCCATGAGGGAAATATTGTGAGATTTCCCAGAAGTCTCAGGAGAAAGCCATGCCCATATGGAGGCCTTATTGACTATTCAATGGCTACCTCCAGATTAACAGGCTAGACACCAGTTCTATACCTCAATCATGAAATTAACATAAGCAGATGACCACCACAGGATCCCTGGAGTTATTTTTCTTATTTTGAGTTATGCCACATGACAAGTGAAGCTCAGAAGCTTTGCTCTAACCACATCATTAAACTTGACTCTACTTTGAGAAGGCAGGTCTCTTGTAGTTGTAATTCAATTGCTTTCCAACCTGGGAGTTTATCAGACAAGGTCCCACCAATATTTATAAGGGCTTCATTTGTAAATGTCTATTGAAGAGATGTATCTCTATGTCATTCTTTTTAGTCTGGAAGCGTCACTGACATGTTCTCCCTGGCTAACCTTCTGGTATGTGAAGTACCAGAAGGGGTATCTTCCAACATCATAGCAGCACAAAAGCCACCATAGTATAGTCAAGCGATAGAGTGGTGTCCAGTAGATTCTGAGCCTGATCAATTGAATTTAAAGCCACCAGGCACTCGGTGTGTCCTGTCAGGCTGAGGAGAGCACAGAATCTCTCTCGCATATGCAACTGCAGGCTTTTTACCATCCACATGACTAGCAATTGCATGTCTCCATTGAGGATTTGAGGAAAGGAGAACATTCAGCATTGTCTCTTGGTTTTTCATGTTTCTATATTCATTAAAACAAGGAACTTTATATCCTGTCGGCTGGATTTTTGCTTTCAACTTCATTCCTATCCCACGATGATGTCCCTTAAGGTCATAACCTTGAAAACTATTGAGAGGTAATACATAGACAATATCATTCCATAGTTCAATCATGTCAAGCAGAATTGTACAATTGCTACCACAATCGGTTCCCATTCTTTTTCTTCCTGGACTCCTTGACATCATTTCCCTTTTACACTTGCCACCCACCCCCCCTGCCTCCTACACCCTGTACCCACCTCTGCCTGGAACCCTTCTACTAAAATGTGGCCACATGCTCTCTTCTTGCCTAGTTTTTTTTTCATTTTCTTTCAAGTGTCCTGCACCTTTGTTTGTCTGCTTTACTCTTTATTTTTCTATTCAAGAAATATTTTTGTCTTTCATAATTTTCTGCTAAAGCATTATGCCCTTTCCATAATTTGAAAAGATTATCTGCTACTGAATTGGCAATCCCCACATCCCCTTTCCCTTTTTTGTTCAAATAATGGTACTTAATATATTTTCTTAAGAAATATCTAATAAGTGAAGCCCGGTGTGAGTTTTCAAGCAGAATGATAAACTGAATTGTGAAGTGGACTTTGAGAGATTAACTATACTATCAGTGTCGCTAGTTCTACAACAAAACATAATTATGGTTGCTCTAATTTGAATCCCGACTCTGACTAATTTTTTTATTGTCTATGTACTGATGCTTCATCTGTAAAATATAGATGTAATGGGACCAAATTATAAACGTTGTGAGAATTGACAGAGATAATTTGGAAAGAAACTTAGCAGGGTACCCAAAGAAATTTTCACCGATCTAACAAAAGTTGGGCTTTTCCCCAGAAAGCACTCCATGTGCTTATTATAATTCCAATTGTGTTCTGAGGACTTGAGAAAACAAAAGATTTTCATCCATTAAACTTCTGCCTTGTGGGAGGTCTCAGGGGCCAGGACAAAGAGAAAACCATCTCTGGAGGAATTACAATCTTTAACTTATTGGCAGAGACCAAAGGAAAGGGGTGTCTAGGGGAAAGACAGGAAAATAGAGAATCTAGTGGGGAAGAGGCTTCACAGAGGGAGGCATTTGAAAATGACAATACTTTTCTCCTTGGGTCTTTGTTGGTCATCTTCGACATCAAGGCAACCTATAGTCTGCTCCTTCCGGAGGATTCTAACTCCTACTTTCTTTTGAGCAAAAGAAATGTGAAATATCAGGTATAGATGCATCAGAGACAATTGAATAAAGAACCCTTTGGAGATGTAGGTAAATGCCGGGGAGATTGAATGTCAGGCTAGTGGAGTCTCAAACAAGGGTCCCCAAGAAAGCGTTCCCTATCTCACAGTAAAATCTTGGCCACGTTTGGTAGGTTTTGCTGACTAGACATTTCTCTGAAAATAAAAGAAGGGGCAGTGGGAGAAGGACATGCAAAACTTTTTTATTTGCTTTGATTCAAAGCAGGGCATGGCGTTCATCTTTAGGACAGTGGAGAGCCAGCTTTCAGGGTCTGAGGAGGGGTGGGAGAAATTCACTATCTAACTAGCTAACTAACTCACTAACAAGCAGCAGAGCTGAATGTGTATATGTTTGACTGAAGGAAGAGAGACTTGCAGGAGCGCAGAGTTATCATAATTGTAAACAGAAAGGCTCTATTCAAAGTAGTCATGCATTAGTGCATTTACCTTTGAGGCATTTTCACTTAGATTATGAATCCATTCCCACACAAATCCTATGATCTGGGGATTACAAGTTACTTTTTGTTTGTCTTCAGCAATTGATGTTCCAGGTGTCTATGTAAATGTGTCTAGAAGGGTGAAGGCAGAGACAAGGGCTGGGTTGGGAATGGGTCTCAGGAACGTTTGGACAGAGCACTTTGAAGAGGTGTGTACCTCAACTCTCAGGAAACAGGAAGCCTGCACATTGATCTGGGTAGGGGCTATCATTTACATATATTAACTATAAAAATGGATCAAATTGTAGAGCTGAGATTTATGTTTTCCTTTAAAAACAAAGCATTTTCTTAGAACAATGTAGATTTTGATCACATCAGTTGCAGTAATTTTAAAGTCTTGTCATAAAAATTAAGGACACTTTCTTGCATGATCACCAAAGATGGTTCGCATACTAATATTATATAGCCAGGTTCTTTTAGCTTGATTGTGATACAGAGCTCACTGCTTTACTGTCCAGTAAGTTCCAGTATAAAGTCTTTTTCTCATTGAGGGTTTTGTTTCTTGTTGCTCTTTCAGTAAGGACCACAGTTTGCAACCATGCTTCAATAATTTGGGTTTTTACTTTTATTTTGTTTGAAGTGAGCTTAATTGTCACTAAAGATTCCAAGTCTATTCCACCCCCTCCCTCTTTTAAAACCAATATTTAGTTTTGAAGGAAAAGGAATATGGAGTTTTTTTAAAGAGACATACTATATATAGTTACATAGCCCATCTCAAGAAATGAAGTCAACAATATCCTACTAAATCCTTCATTTGAAAAAAAAAAAAAGAAGAATTGGGATTTTCAACCCTCCACTGAGGAGGCTGCTACTGGCGCCTAGGTGTAAAGTCAGTCAGTGGTAGGAATTTCCAGGAAGTAAACAGAAGGGACAGATATATGTCACCTGGTTAGGATTGAGAAGCAGGGAAATGTTTTGATTAGTGGTTGGTTAACAGAGATCATGTCTATTGCAGCTCATGGGACTCAAGCCTAAATTCTATCAATCTCATTTGTCTACTTATTCAGAAAGGGATCAGGACTCTGACCAGACGTTAAAACGTGGTAAGTACAAAGGCAGTATCCAAAGGTACGGATAAAGGAACTCTTCAAACTGGTCGGCCCCTTTGAAGGGTTCAGGAAGAGATACCTAAGGGCAGGTTTGTCTTAAGCCTTGCTTGTAAACATCCTCTTTGCCCCAGATACTTAGGAAACAGCTCTTGAGGTATATATAACTACTCTAAAACCAATACAAGTTGGTGTGATGATCACTCAGGCTAAAGTTTTTAGAGATGTGACATTAGGGCAATAAAGACTTGAGGAGAGTGGATCAATTTAGTTGCTATGTTCTGATCCATCCTTGGAACCTGGCTTTAAGGTTCAGTGGCCAGTGAGCTTTCCCAGGAAGTGAAACAATCTGCTAGTCCTATTAAAAAGTAACAGAATGACTCAGAAACCAAAGACAGTCTTTCATTTTTCCATTATTTAACGCATAAAATTGTTTAATGAAACAAAGACTCTTCTACATGTGGACTTTGTAGGAACTTCCTCAGCAGTGGATCAGGGGAAAATAAAAGTTTCACATACGCAGAGATGAACTTTGTAAAATATTTGCCCTGGCGCCACACTGCTATATGAATATGCTATTTGGAGTAATATAGAACGACAGGATTAAGTAGGAAAAAAACCTAATTTTATTGATTCACTTACGTACTAAGCTAAGCACTTTCACATAGTTCACTTAAATCTAAAAAAAATCCTTATGTAGTGGGGACTACTATTCCCATCGTACCAATCAGCAAATTAAGGTTTAAATAATTTAAATAACTTAACCAAAGTACACATCATCTGGCAAGTGACAAAGTGAGAAGTTTGGCCTAGAAAGTATGAATCTAGAACAAATACTCTTAGACACTCTGGTATCCTGACTCTTTCTGATGTAGGACCAATAACAAATTTTGAGTGGGCTTCAAAGATGTCTATGCTGTATTTTAAAGGAAGACAAACTTGGCTGTCCTTAAAGAAGTGTATCCAATATTCCTAAGATTGAGTGACATCATGAGAAGGGTTCTACAGGTATTCTCAGATGGCTAGAGGAAGTGCACGGCTTGCATAATCACAAAAATCCATTGGAGAGTATATCTAAGAAGTAGCCATGGAGTTTTATTTGTAAGTAACCTATCACTTAAGGCAAGCTCAATAGAAAATCCAGGCCGAAATGTTAAAAAGGTAGAAACAATGAATAATGGAAGCTATTCATCCCACGAATGGAAGAAGCTAAAGAGACATCACATCAGAGTGGAATGGTAGTTTAGTGCTGACCCATCGTATTACATATGATATAATGTGGTAACGTCTGAGTTGGGCAGAAGATGGACAAGAGTACACATGAACCAAAATTAATGTCTAGCTGTACAGAATATTAGATGTTTCATCAAGGTTGACTGAGTAAGGCTCCCATTTCCCTTCCATCATTCATCATTGTTGCTTTATTAATCTTTGGATGAATGGCAACAACTGAGGGTAGCAGGCATTACCGAAGCTGGACAACTGGTTTTGAATCTCAACTTTACCACCTCCTTGTTATGTGACTCTAGACAATTTTAAAATCTTTTTTACTTGTATCTAATGACTTGTGTATAAGGGATATTTGCCTGATTTTACAAATAAGATGCTTTTACTAAGGCTAAAATTTCCTTGCTGTCTAGAATGTCTTAATGGTTTAATGGTTTATCATGAAGATGGAATAAGACATACTGAATGATCATAAGAATTCCCTGGGGGTGTGTGTATTTCCATAAAGTAAACATTAGTTTTATTTGGGAGTTATTTATTAATCCTGGTTCAATAGGAAATAGGCTGAAATTCCAAGAAGGTAGATTGCAAATATCTCTAGGAAGAGTATATTTCCTATGGAAAGTGATTTTTGTTTCCCAAATTATTTTCCTGAATTCATCTATTTCTTCAACCAGAAGGATGCTTCATTTATGTTTATCTAGGCACTATGCTGAAAATTCCAAATGCGACATTCATCCACATGCAATTCTTTGTTTCACTCAACAATTATTAAGCATCAGGAGCTGAGAATTGAAAGGGGAAAGACAATCCCCCACCCAACCTCCCACCCCTGCCGCCCCAGCCCATTCGTTCAGTGGAAATTAACGCTCTCATCTTTTGTGACTTGTGCACCACAACTATGGATCACGTACTTGGTATAAGCAACACACGTGAGCACACACAGTAACTTCATAGATGGAAGGAAGAGGCAGTGCTCCTTTACCAGAATTGCTAATCTATATCTGAGAGGGCAGCATGAGAAGTGTTATGAAAAGTAAGACAAGTACTTTAGCCTGGGCATGAAAGAGTAGCTAAGATAAAGCACAGGCTTCTTATTATAATCTTTGAAAGGTTAGAAATTTGTAAGGCAAAGATGGAAGAGGATGGAATGTGGAACAAATTAACTTTGTCAGATATTAGATTTTTGATCCTATGGTCCACTTAACTGAAAAGATTATTGGACTATCCCACTATCCTACCTAGTAAAGAACACATTTTTCTGAATTGGACCTCTTTTTCTCCTTTTACACCCCTTTATACATTAACAGGATAACAGTGTTATGTATATGATGCTGAGGCTACAATACAACCATACAATGGAGTCTCCTGCCAGCTTCTTCCTTGTGGGTGTCCCAGGGTTGCAATCCTCACATCTTTGGCTGGCTATTTCACTGGTTGCTATGTACATCGTGGCCCTGCTGGGAAACATCCTCATCATGACTGTAATCTGGATGGATTCCAATCTCCAAGAGCCTATGTACTGGTTCCTGTGTATTCTGGCTGCTGTGGACATTGTTATGGCTTCTTCTGTAGTACCCAAGATGGTGAGCATCTTCTGTTCTGGAGATAGTTACATAAGCTTTAATGCTTGCTTCACTCAGATGTATTTTGTCCATGCGGCCACAGCTGTGGAGACAGGGCTGCTTCTGGCCATGGCTTTTGATCGTTATGTAGCCATCTGTAAGCCCTTACACTACAAGAGAATCCTCACCCCTCATGTGATGTTGGGAATGACTGTGGCCATCACTGTCAGAGCGATCGTATTTATGACTCCATTAAGTTGGATGGTGAGTCATCTTCCTTTCTGTGGCTCCAATGTGATCTTCCATTCCTACTGTGAGCACATAGCTGTGGCCAAGTTGGCATGTGCTGACCCAATGCCCAGTAGTCTCTACAGTCTGATTGGTTCTTCCATTATTGTGGGCTCTGATGTGGCCTTCATTGCTGCCTCCTACAATCTGATTCTCAGGGCTGTATTTGGTCTTTCCTCGAAAAACGCCCAGTTGAAAGCATTAAGTACATGTGGCTCCCACATGGGGGTTATGGCCCTATACTATCTACCTGGAATGGCATCCATCTATGTGGCTTGGCTAGGGAAAAATGTAGTACCTTTGCATACACAAGTGTTGCTAGCTGACCTATACCTGGTCATCCCACCCACCCTAAACCCCATCATCTATGGCCTGAGGACCAAACAAATACGGGAGAGAATATGGGGTTTACTAATGCATTGCCTCTTTGACCACGCCAACCTGGCTTCATAAAGCCCAAATCTGTCCAGATCTTGGGTATTCCAGTCTGCTTCAAAGACGCCTTATAGATATATAGAACTGGTTTGGCAAACCAGAAGCTATAGAAATCTAAGCTGAATCTCTTAAGGGTAATGTTGCATATCTTTTCAATTTCTAGTGCGAGTGAAATGATTCTAGGTTTTTAACATTAATAAATCACTTTATTGGGTACTCATATAACTTTTATCACAATCAATGCATACATCTATTGTATGCAAAGCACATTACCTTTTCTGCCATCATCATTCTCAAAACATTTTATTTAAACCCTTGGTATTAGCTATTTCCTCTCCCTCATGAACCCTTGATAATTTATAATTTGTCATATTGTACACTGTCTGATGCCTCCCTTCACCCACTTTGCTGTTGTCTGTACCCCCAGAGAGGAGGTTATATGTAGATCCTTTTAATTGGTTCCTTTTTATTCCACCCTCCCGGTATCGCCATTCTCACCATTAGTCTGAAGGGATCATGTTCTGGATTCCCTGTTTCCTATCTGTAGCAGTGTACATCCACTGGTCTAGCCGGATGTGTAAGGTAGATTTGGGCTCATGATAGTAGGGAGGAAGAAGCATTTAAGAGAGAAAGTTGCACTTTTCATTGTTGCTACATTGTAACCTGACTGGTTTATCTCCTCCTTGTGACGCTGCTGTAAGGGGAATCGCTTCACCTACAGATGGGCTTTGGGTATCCAATATGTACTCCTCCCTCATTTATAATGACAAAATTTTTAGTTCTTTGATGCCTGATAACTGATCCGACACCTTGTGGTCATACAGGCTGGCATGCTTCTTCCATGTGGGCTTTGTTGCTTCTCAGCTAGATGGCCGCTTATTTACTTTCACGCCTGTAAAACCCCAGATGCTCTATCTTTTGTTAGCCAGGCACCATCAGGTTTCTTCACCACTTTTGCTTATGCACACATTTATCTTCAGTGATCGTGTAGGGAAGGTGAACATCATGGAATGCCAATTTCATAGAACAAAGTGTCCTCGCAGTGAGGAAGTACTTGAGTGGAGGTCCAATGTGCATCTGTTGCCTGAATACTAACTCTATAAGTATATGCACGTAGATCTATTTCCCCTCATCATCATATAAATATATTTACCTATGTACATGCCTATGTTTAGACCTCTATAAATGCCCTTTACTTTCCAGTTCTTCGATTTCCTTTTACTTTTCTCTTGTCCCACTATCATGCTCAGCTTTCATTTGGGTTTCAGTAATTTATCTCTGTTAGATTATTCTTGATCAATCCCTATCAGGCCTTTCATATCACTTTTCCACTAATTTTGGATCACTTGTTGCTCCCTTACCCCTGGTTTGGTCAACACCACCTCCTTTCTCCCACCTCCCGGTCTCCCATGTCCCCCTGGAATCATCAGTCCCATTGTTTTCTCCTCCAGACTCTTTATCCAGCCTATCTTATCTAGGTAGACTTGCAGATATGTAAAAAAAAAACAAAAAACAAAACAAAAAAAAAACCGAAGACAAACATCGTAAGGTGAAACGACCAAAGAAAACCAAAGGGAAGACAACAAAAAAGCCAATGTCCAGAAAAAAAATATATAAATAAGTAAAAAAAAAAAAAATAACAAAAGAAAAACCTGTAAATAGTTCAAGGCCTGTTCGCTGACTTGCAGGAGTATCCCCTGATTGAGTCCGATAGGGTGCCACACCCTGGCCCCAAAGTATATCCTTGGCACTCCCTCGGGAACTCCGTGTTCTGCTCCCCTTGTTGCTCTGCTGCACACCCTGAGTGCTTTGCCTTGGTGTGGTGGGGTCAGACATCGAACATTGTTTTCAATGGCTGTAACCTATCTGCATAAGTGTGAGAGCTGTGCAAAGAATATCAATTTGGGACTTTTTCTTTCTTTAGCTCTTTTTGACCAATATATCTAACCTAATATTTTACCAGTTCCTCCGCAGGAGAAAACAACTGTTTGGTTGCGCCACACTGGGTTGCTTTTCTTAGAAATTCCCTTTTTGAGGTTATAGAAGAGAAGCTGCTAATACAAGGTGCTGCTTTCTGTCCCACTGAATCCACTCAATTTGGGACATGTGTTCCCCACTAAATCAGAGTTTTTCAGAGGCTTGTTTATCTGCAACACAAAGTCGGGGTCATTGAGAAAGGTCACTTTATGGTGAGGGGACATGAGAAAAAGAAACGTTATCCATGACAAGATAGAATGGAGAACCTTGAGTCCGACCTTTGGTTCCAATTCATTCCAGAAACCAGGTACAACCTATTACTAGGCTTTGTAGGATACTTTCTCCCTATCTTTTAACTTATTCCGTTACTGCCAGGCTGTTTGGAATAAATTTACTAGTTATTTGTTAATTTATTTTTTAAGTCACAGCGCTGAATTATTAAGAGTTTAGTTTTGAGAGTCTTTCTCTTTGGATCCTATTCCCACTTCATGTATGTAACTCAATCATAAAGACAGAAAAGAGAGGAAGCGAATCTCACACAAGTCTTTCTTTTTATGGCACATCTAAGGTGAAACTTTCTGGGATGGAAAGGTTAGCAAGAGTGAAGAATATAAATAGTGAAGTTAAACTGTTATTATGCTTCTCAACATCAGGTATTTCTTTACAGTTTCTATTTCTTGTCTTCAGAAAGTCTTCATCAACTGATAGTATATATACTCAAAGGAGATAAAGAAACTCAACACTGGTACATTTTAAAATTGGAATAAAAATAATCTAATAGTATTAAAATTAAAAGTAAGAAACTTTGTTAATGTGTCAATATTTTCTTTCTACTGGCAAAGGAAACATTGTTAATTCCTAGACAGTATTAAAAATCAAATGAAACATGAATGGGAATTTAGCACTATGCTATTTTGACATTTTGTATCAAAAAATATCCAACTAGCAATGATTCCTAATTTCATAGACTGAAGAGTCAGTCTTATGTAGATTAATAACGTCACATGATAACATTTTCAAATAAAGTTTCTGTTTAATCATTTAACATACATACCTTGTGCTAATAATGGATTTGCTTAACTACCAGGTATAAATAAATAAATATATATAATCTCTATTCTCAAATTCCAGGATTGTAGGAATCAGCCTCTAAGAACATAATTATGATAAATTGAGGTCTCACAGGCAGTGCAAAGAAAATGAAACCACCCTTACTGTTTTCACCCCTAAAGGTTGAGGCGCTGCTTGGTTTCTGTTAGTAAAACAAGGATGAGAGAAAGATGTGGTGGTCTGCTTCTTCTACCTTATAACCTGGGAAATCCAGTGGGGCAGGCCTACTCTGTCCTATCGGGCCATTATGAGCCAAAATTGACGCAACTACGCACAACAACAAAACAAGGATGAGCAAAGCTTGTCTCTGCCTTGTAGTGAATGCTCTCCCTTACTTCCAAGTCAGAGGCACCTCTTTGGGCATTACAGGAAAGTTTCCTACCCTTGGCATGGCTTCCTGACTCTTCTCCTTCTGGGACCCTCTTGTAGCACGGTACCATAAATTATCCATCAAGTTAGCTTTTGAATTGACTCACTGCTATTGAAATGATGAGACCCTCAGGACATGGCAGAGCTGTCCCTGTGAGTTTCTGAGACTGTAACTGTTTATAGAGAGTAGAAAGTTCCAGCTTTCTCCCAGCTTTTGAGATTGGTTATAGTTAAATATTCTCTCATTTTTCATGTCCCTATGAGGTCAAATTAAATTTTATCTTTCTTTTGGACATATAAATGCAAGCTCTCATTTACAAAGTTTATATATATATATATATATATAAAAAAAACACAAAGTTTATATATATAAAACAAAGTTTATATATATATATATATATATATATATATATATATATAAAAACACACCACACACACACTATAGTTAATATGGTTGACTGGGGCAACGATGGTGAAATAGACAAATACAGTCCTTGTTTTCATAGGTTAGATGTGAACTGTGAAAAAAGTCCCAGCAAAAAAAGATTCTCATACACTTAAGAACTTCAATCTCCTTGTTCATAGATAAGGTGGAATACACAGTGTAATTCTTCTAGCAAGTAATCATAACAACCGAGTCAGGTTATATATAAAAAAACAAACTCAAGCAACCAAAAAACAGCAATAATATATTACAAATGAGGTCACTTGACTTTATTATTCTAGATTTTAATGAATTTATTAGCAAATAAATTTTTTCTATTAACCATACAAGATTTGTCCCAATTAAACCATAATTGTCACTGATTTAGTCCCTAGACTCTTCTAAGAATTTTTCGTAAACACCCATTTCTCATCCTTATATACAATCTCCCAAATAGTCTACACACAAAGATATATAGTTCCTACTGTATATAGCTCAACACCTTTCCAGGATCAGGTCTACGTCCAGCTCATTTTTCTGAAGGACCTGATAGAAACTTCTTCCCTTCTATTGGCAATGCTCAAGGAGCAACTTGGAAGCACGTGTTTAGGTAGAATGAGTTTCTTGGCACAATTTCAGATTGCTTGACCCCCTGTGTGAAGAGCCCAAAACACCTAAAGCAGAAATGTGACTTCTGTTAATCCTTATGACAGGTCATTTAAAGCTACTTTGCTTTTTGTCTTCAGGAGCTCTCGGTAGCACTGTCGACTGGGTGTTGGATTGGTGGCTAAGACCCACCTGCTGCTGAATAGAAAAAAGAGGAGACAGCCTACTTCCAGAAAGATGCAGTTTCCGAAACCCTCCATTGGAGTCTTCTCGATGGCCATGGGTTTTTGAGTTTGGGTTTGCTTTTTGTCTTTGTTGAACCTGCTAACTACTTTGTGACTTAATGCTCGTCCACTATTCACTACCTTCAAGCTAGAACGACACCACAGATTGCACTGGATAGCATCATGCAGACAACACGCAATGCTCCTACACATTGGACCTTAAGGAAAGTCAATAATTATCAAACGCTTGCTTGCAGTTTATCCCTAACCTTGATATTTCCCCACCATACTCGTGAGACTAGTAGTGAATTGGTTTTTTTGTACAACTCTTCTTGCTATACACAGTAATCATTCTAAGGTGACCGTCACAGATTGGGTCTAATTCCTTTCATTAGAATATACAGTAGGCTAAAAAGACAATGTTTGCAACTCATTCTCGTCTTTCTCCCCATACTTTCTTTCCTTTAGTTCCTCTACTGCCAGAGTCAAAGAAGAGACAGGCTGGGAGAATATCATGTAGTTGCAAGAACAATGGGAATTGCCTTCTGAATGGCAAAGACCCATGTGTTAGCCAAATCGATTTGATGAGTTCTGGGCTTTCAGGAGAGGAGAGGTCCTCAGGAAAGAAAGGCACTGCTGTGAAAATGCTGATTGGACAATGTGGAGATGGGAAGGTCACCACATCAGAAACCCTTGGTTTGCCTTCCTCCATGCCTGAGAAATGAGCAAATGTATGGAATGAATCTGTGATCCATGTGGGGTCTGTAAAGGTGGGAAGCAGCTATTAAATCCATTTTTCTATAGAGGAAACTCAAGAGATGTCACACATGAGATGCTTGAGGTCCAAATGGAATGAATGCTAGGCAGCTATGTAGCCAAAGTAGAGAATTTGCAGATATTATTTCATCTGAATATGAAGAAGATTTTATAGTCATCTTCCTTAAGAGGGGTGTGAGAAATGACTTGTTGCATGAAGGTCATCTCCGTTTTCTTGACAACAAAGTAAAAATTAAAATTAAGGTTCATATAAGGTGTTCTGATGCTTCTACTCAGAGGCAGGATTAGGAAACTAGTCTCTTCACAGCCTTGAGATCAAATGCTGAGTCCAGATGGTGCTCCCAGAGGGGTCCAGAGAAGTCGTGTATTCTTTGCTACGCTGCATTTCTCCAGTCAGGAGGGGAGCGAGCTTGGGTCAGATAAGGGGTTTGGTCAGGAGCAGCAGAATTGCAGACTGGTGATCTGCAGCCACCAGCTCTCATAGATCAGATGCCTTTAGCTTGTTTGTAAAACCCTGTCCCAAGGTTTTCCTGGTGCTCGGATCCACTTCATCGTCTTCACTATCCCTGACTAATTATGGCACTTGGCATGACCAGGGGAGGGGCATGAACTACACAATAGAGATATATCTGATCCTTAAGCCAAGTTATCTGAGCACTGCTTCGACCCTCACCATCAGCCCTACCATGTTCCGCTCATAAGGATGAGATACTCAGTTGAGTGAGTCTCAACTTTTTTACATGATTTAGTTGCAGTCTTCATCCTAACAGCAAGAGACCACGGAGTGACGCAGAGGAATCCCTGGATTCTAGGTTTAGCTCAGCTCAAGGGGGCCACTGGTCAGTGGCAGGGCTCTCCAAGACCCTGGTGAACCAGGTGGAGTTCAAGGTCTCCGGCTACTATGGCAACTGTCTTAGTCTTCTCCGTTCAGGGAGCAGATGGTCAGAGGATCACTGTTGTTGGCACCAATGCTGTAGCAAGGGCTAAAGTAGGGCAGGAGGCGCCCAGGGAAGGGGTAGTGAGGGAAAGTGAAGATGTGGGAGCCATTGTCAGTCATGTTGTAGAAGGAGATATCATGTGCCTCGTAATCCAGGAAGACACCCACCCGGCTTGGAGGTACTGATAAGGAGAGGAGTGGGTATTCATCAGTGCCTGCCCGGTACTCGTTTCCCTTCCTCAGCCGTATCACCCAGAATCCATAGTGGGGGGATAAATAGACCACCTCCTTGCGGTCTACATTTTCCTTACACACGCCTAGGCCCCATTCCGACCGGTTTCCAACCTCCACTTCCCAGTAGTGCCGGCCTGAAGAGATGCACTGGCTGCCCAGAACAATATTGTAGCGGTAAAATCTCTCAGGATTATCTGGCAGCTTCTGTTTGGTGTCTCCATAGAGAACACTTTTTCTGTCCTCGGATACGATGAGTCGGGAGTAAGCAGTGTCTGGATCCAGGACTATATCAGCTGCAGAAAAAGATCCCAGTTGGTAAGATTGATACAGTGTAGGCTAGGTCTCTCAGATAAATACAACCAGATATGGCTCAGTGATGGGTAGAGCAGGGTTGGGTGGGATTTTCTGAGTACAGTAAACCATTATACGTACGAGGTGTCCCTCCCACTGCCCAATATCATGTCTCTGAATTCATTACCTGCATATGTTTTCAGGATCTCTCTAAGTCCCAGTATACGGCACTCAGTCTTTAGCTCCAGGGAGACTGGTTCTAGCTCCTGCAGACTCCAGGCCTTGCTCCTAGTAGAGAAAGGGTCTGGCGTGGGGGCCTGGATTCCTGGCTCTGCCCTCGGGCTTTCCTTGGAAGAGGAATTTGGCCAGGGACATGGTGGGGGAGGAGATAACTCCTCCCCCAGAAACACCAGGCAAAAGGGTCTGAGTCTCAGACATGAGAACACTTGCACTCCCAGGGTGTGGGACATGTGAGAGGTATAGATGACGCTGGGAAAGGTACATGTACATGTACATGGTACAAAGAAGAGGGGCTGAGACTACAGTGGTAATGGACACATTACAGCCCAACTTTCTCCTAGTTAGACAATCTGGTGGAAACCACACGTGTTGTAACTTTACCTGAGAGTTTTATTGGTGCTATTTTATAACTTTACCTGAAAGTCTTATTGGTGATATCTGAAATGTGGTCAAGAAGAAAAGAAGATATTCATTTGACTGGGTCTCAACAGCTTTACCATTGACTGGGTCTGCCAGAGGAACTCTTGAATTCTGGACTCAGCCCATTCAAGGGACAAACTTGTCCCGGATAGGGTTCTCCAGGTAAAGTTCAAAGTCTCTGTTGAGAGCAACAGTGCTGTGGGCTCCCACGCTGCAGCAGGGGCTAGGTTGCCCAGAAAGGCACAGCGGGGCAAATGGAAAATGGGGAGCCACTGTCATTCACTTTGTAGAAATACCTGCATTGAGTTGGACTTAATTTGATGGCAACTGTCCTTTTTGAAATATGAGATGCAGTTCAGCACCTGCTTTTTGGTAAGGAAGGTTGAATGCTCCTTCCCCATGTCTGATCCCAAGCAAGACTTCTAGAGGGGAGGGATGCCTAGACGCGCTAATGTGGGAACATACCTGTTCAAGACTTCCTGAACACCCTAGAAAGAGAAAAGAATGCATCACATGAGTATATGTAGTTTCTCAGTGTGAGATAGGTTTTTTTTTTTTTGGGGGGGGGGGTCACGATGGCTCCCTTAGGAATGTGTGGGTGGAGTTTCCCGAGTCAATCAGGTCACAGCTTGATTGGAGGTCACAACCAAGATAAATGGCTCTTAGAGGCTGGCCTCTCTTTCTCCCTGGTGTTTGGACCAGTCTGCTGCTGCCTGAGTTAGCTGTTCTGTGCTACCTGTGGGCTGAGCCAAGCCAATTGGGGATCATGGTGGATTATGTCCCCGTTCTGTGCATCGCTGCACCTTGAGGCTCCATCATGACCTGCTTTGTTTCATCTCCTCTTCCTGCTCTTGCCGCCCCACCTTGCTGCCTGCCTGTGTCTGCTGCCTGCAGGCAGACTCTGCACCTCCCACCAGCCCTTTCACGGCTTGCTTCTTTGACCTTGGTCCCACATCTTGCATGGATTGGAAGGATCTTCACTATATTCTCTTTCCCAGGAAAGTGATTTGGACCGGACCTCTGTATTGCTGGGTGGAATAATCAGCTGTTGTATTCTTTCTTGTTATATAAACCTATCCTTTTATTTATCTAATCATAAGTGTTCTGTTTTTTTTTTTTTTTTTTTTTTTTATCTAGAGAATCCTGCCTAACACACTCAGGGAGGTCCATCACTGAACTCTGGGAAGAACTTTCTTTAAAGAAAAGGGAAGCAGATGCTCAAGCTAGAAAGAAGGTGTACAGAGGAGAAGCTGCAGGAAGGTAGCTAAGTAGGCTAAGCTTTTGTTGGACTGGTAGCTCTTAGGTTTCATTGCAAAACTGTGAGGCCAGAGGGGAGACTGGTATGATGGAAGAGCTGTCTGAGCATACCACTCAGTAGGCTACAACG
Organism: Nesogale talazaci; assembly: GCA_004026705.1. Taxonomy (NCBI): domain Eukaryota; kingdom Metazoa; phylum Chordata; class Mammalia; order Afrosoricida; family Tenrecidae; genus Nesogale; species Nesogale talazaci. The sequence continues at coordinate 53,023 of PVJH01002530.1, read as the reverse complement.
GGCTAGGTCCAAATAGACATAGGGGAGGGAGCCGCAGGTATTAGCTTGGGATATAGGGGTCTCATCCCTGATGGAACGGAGCGCAAAGCCCTATTGAAGACTGTGGCAGTCATGTGCTTATGTTAATTTTATGATTGAAATGTAGGGGTGGAGTCTAGCCTGTTAATCTGGAGATAGCCACTGAGTAGGCCTCTATGTGGGCATGGCTTTCTCCTGAGACTTCTGGGAAATCTCGCGATATTTCCCTTGTGAAGATGAGAAGCTATCTCTCCCAGTTGTTGGGAGTTAGTCTCAGAGACAATGAATCACGGACAAGACAAGATGGCAGCGTCTGAGGAGCTGGAGGAGCTGGCAGAGAGTCCACACAGCTTTGCCCTGATGGAGCCAGACCTCTGAAGCTGGAGCGGCATGCTGTTGATGGACCCTGAGCCCTGGAAGCGAGGAACCATGGGGAGACCCCTGCCAGTGTCGGGATTCTGCACCCACTGATCTGTGACTTTGTGAGTCGGAAGGAGACTGGTGTCGGGCATATGGGCTAATATCGGACTTATGACTTTGAACTGGACTGGGCTGGGATGCTTTCTCAGTGTCCCATTCCTTTTGTATACAAACCCTTTCCTTTTATCCATATGCATGTCTTTGAAATTTGTTCCTCTAGTCTACCTGGGCTAACACAAAGACTGACTAATCTCTCCTGAAGTCCAAAGCTATTTTTAGCTCTCACACAGGGTTTTCACACAAACCTGCTACTTACCTGCAACATCCACCGGAGAGGCCTCTGAGCCCTCTCTTCTAGCTCTGTAATCATTCTCCACAGGACCTGGCTCTGCTGGACCAGTTTATCATGATTCAGCTTCACTTTCTGCATCGTCTCCCCCTCCTCCTGCTCCAGGCTGGCCAGAGCGGCAGCTGCTTCCTCCTGTGACTGCTGACTTGGGGCCTGTGTTTCCTTTAGTAAGCGATGGTATTTCTCAAACTCCCAAATGATACTCTGCTTTCGCGTTTCCATTTGGACCTGCAGAGGCAACATCAGGAAATCAGTACTCGGATGGTTAGTGTCAGAGTCAAGCACATACTACATGCTCTTGGAGGCTTTGGTACCAATAATGTGCCAGGCAATGTAGCGACCACGAGACAGGATACATGTTTCTTAGCCTTCCGTCCTCACAGCCACAACACATGCTTCTGGGCTCCAGGAGGATTTCACCAGGATATAATTTGGATACTGTATTCTACTGACTATTTCCATTTAAAAAATAACCACTAGATGTGTCTTTACACCATTAAGAGGTTTTACTTCTTGTTACTATTATATCAATTCAGTGTGCTTTTTAGATTAGTTCAGAGCTACTTTCTATGAAAAAATTCTGATGATCTGGTAATAGGCCAAAACTTTATTTCAGAGGTGAATTTATTAATTATTCATTTAGCCTGTGTGTGTGTATCTCCAAATATGTATGTATACATGAGGGGATTCCCCCCACAAAACAAGATAAAACAGGAAAAAAGCTCCACTGGGCAGAGTTTTCTCCTTCTTTTTTTTTGTGGGCACCACTGCAAAGTTTTCATAGTAGACATTATTCCCATTTGGTTCTTTTCTTTTTTTGGTATCCGTGTGTGTGTGTGTGTGTGTGTGTGTGTGTGTAATCTTATGAAATTAGCTGCAATTCTCTCAATATAATAGCATTCTTCCTATTTCTTCTGTGGGCTTTTCATTTCTATTTTTCCTTCTGTCCTGCCCCTTTCTGCCTGCTGAGCTTTGTTTTGGGGCAAATTGCTCTCGCTTTGGTCTGATATATGATGGACTACTTTGAGGATTTTATCCTACCTGGCTCTTATTGTTCGCTTTATAGGTCTATTGACTAGTTGAAAAGCGATCTCTGGGGGTGGGTTCAGTTCCAAGTCTGAGGTGTGTCAAAGGGCCATAGTCTCAGAGTTTCTCCGTCTCTATCGAACCCCTCGATCCGCTCTTGGCAATTTGAAGTGTTTTCTACATTTGCCTTCCACTCTGTGTCGGCCCTGTGGTGGTGATGCAGACCTGAGCAGTTAGCTGGGGTCCTTGGGGGCCATCTAGTTCTTCTGGTCTCGGGGTAGTAGCGGTCAAGGCTTATAGGGCCCATTCATTCTTGTGACTAATGATTTCCTGGGGTCCTTGGTTTGCTCTGGACAGGGGGAGTGCAATCGCTAAAGCTCAGATGGCTGCTCGCAAGCTTTTACGACTGTAGTTGCCAGTCACCAGAGCAGGAGGGCACACATTGTCTTTGTCCTAACAAAGTTACACCAGCTGACCAGGATACATGTCTCCCGGGGCTATAGGGTCCTAAGCTCACAAGCCCAGTGATTCACTCCCTCAAGGTGTTTGCTTATGGCCAAGAAGTTTCCATAATTTTACCCCTGTATGTTCTACCATATATAAGGATTTATTTGCAACTCATACAAATGCACATGTAAAAATCGGGGGGCTTCCAAAAATTCATGAAAAAAAATGGAATTAAAGATAATACCATTTTTTTCCCACAAACTTTTCAAAGTTCCTGGTACCAATAGCTGTGCAGTTCTACTCATCTTCCCACACTTATTCAGCTTGCAAGTCCACCTGAGAATCTGCTCCGATTATTGCAAGGTTGTGAATACAACACTATCCTCCTCTGTGGCCGCTCTCTAACTCTTAGGGACCTCCTTGTGCCCCCCCTTTGCCTTGGTCATATCTGGTAACCCCTCCTTTCTTGCTTAGCGATAATTTTCCAATACTACTTTTTTTAAATCTTCTCTCCCTCCCCATCTCCAATACCACTTTAAGAATTAAACTTTTACTGAATATGGACTTTCTGGGGGAAACAGAGGGGAAATTGTGCTCTGCTAGCAATCTAGAAGACACGCTATGAGCTAATATACAGCAAACATGTACCTTTCCTTTCTCACATATAAGGATGTAAAACCAGCGGCTATCCCTACATCGCTGAGAAAGGTGGAGATGAAAGGTTATGAGGTCTACAGCCACACACCTGGGAAAGATGCTATTAGCACGTTGGGCTCTCTAACTTCCAACTTCCTCTTTTGTCTCACAGTTAGGTCCAGGGCAACACAGAGACGACACACACGCTTTCCCCCAGAGGGCAATCTACCTTCCAGTTGGCAGTTCTTTTTCTTTCAGCGACTTCCAGTTTCCAAGCCTCTTCTTGCTTTTGTCTCAGCTCTTCCAGAGCCTCATGGAGTTTCCACTGCAAGACACAAAAGCCTCGTGAGGATCCCTGCCCGGTGCTGGTGGAGACGAGGAGAACATTGGGTAGACTGAGTCCTGGGAGAACCAGGACTGTCAGGGTGAGGACTCCCACCCCCCTCAGCCCAAGAGAGCTCTCCGACTGGAGAGTAACTTTTCACCATCTCAACGTTTCTGGGAAGTAAAAAGGGAAGGCCCATTTCCACACCTTGTCAGAAAAATACCGTGGACTCTGCTCTCCATGCTTTTAAAAATCTTTACAGTCCCAAGGCCTCCTCTGAAAAACAGGCTCACTGTCATCGAGTCGATTCTGACTCACTGTCGACACTGATTCACAGGCTTGGACCCCGTATGTGTGTAGACCTGACGTCACCTTTTAGTCTCACGGCTCAATGTCCAGGCCACTGTGCCGCATCTTAGAACGCTTTGGTTCAAAATGAGATCCAGGGGAATCAGTATCTCCTGCGAGCTTATCAGAACCAAAGAAACTCTGAATAGAGCTGGCATAAACATCCCTGTGCAAGTTTTTCTATGGACAAACATCTTCAGCTCAGGTAAATAGCGAAGAAAGCCATTGCTGGATTTTATGGAGAGTTTGTTTTTAACTGTGTAGGAAACTGCCAAATGTCTTTCATTTTGCATCCCCATCAGCAAAGAGTAAAAGTATCTCTGTTCCACTGCCTCATCAGTATTTATATTTTTTTCTCAGAATTCTAGATTTTGGTCATTTTAATAGGTAAGGAGCAAATTAAAGTCCTTTAAATTTAAATCTTTAAAAAGATTTCTATACATTTGCTCAGTGACATTGGTAACATCCCCCGCCCTCAACGTATCTTTGCTCTCATTAGTTCTGTTTTTTTTGCTTTCAATAAAATAGTTCCTGTATTTCCTTACCTTCCTGTCTTTGCTTCAATGAAAGCTGGTTTCATCATTTAAGTCAGAGGTTCTCAAATTTATTTGCCCCACCACTCCCTACCCAGAAAACAAAACAAAACCCACTAGACTCCCAGGGCATCATGACCCAAGAAACAGTGTACAGATCACAGCTGCTGTTGCAGCTCCCTGGATCCTCACAGTTCTCCGCAGGAAGCAGTATTTCCACTTTGGGAAATACTAGTATAGCTGATTTTTGAAGCGAGTGTAGTACTCAGGTGATATTATCCTATAAGCGGATCTACCATTTAGCTATAAGGAGACTTAAGGACATAGAGTTGGTGCAAGGTTTAAAGACTACTTCAAAGTGAAAGATCAGGGAATTCTGTCGTTGTATGTGGTCCAGTAAGTTTACTTTATAAGAATTTGAGTTCTGTTCCACTTTTTTCTTCCATTTTATCGGATCCATCTATTGTGCCCCATATGGCTGGTTTGTAGGGGTAGCTGGGCGCTAAATTTGCTCTTCTGTCTCAGAATCCAAGAGGCCACGATACATATAGATAATCAGTCCTGTAGACCACAGTCTTCTCTGAGTCTGATGTTCTTCTTTCTCATTTGCTCCACTTGAAAAGAAATCAAGAGCTGAATCTCAAGTGGCTGCTTGCAATCTTAGGCATTAATCAAAAAACAGGGAAGTACAAAACCCGCTTCAGGAGCTGTATGAAGGCAGCTACTCAAGTTGCTCCACAAGACTACGGTCCTATTCCTTCAGTGCCTCCTTTTGACAACTCCTCCCCACCACTCCCCATCCCCACCTACGAAACACTAAAAGGTGTAAGGCTTAGCCTATGCCTATATATGGTGCTGTTAGATGTCACCGAGTCAGTTCTAACATGGAGGAACTCTGGGTAAGAAAAATGAAACACTGCCTGGCCCTGGGCCATCCTCATGGTTGTTCTCAGGCTTCAGCCCATTGCTATCGAGTAGATTAAGCCTCACGGTGACTCTATCAGCCAGAGCAGGACTTCCCCATCCGGGCTCCAAGGCTGTAATCTTTATGAATGTCTCTACCTCCGTATCTTTCTTCCAATGAGTTGCTGCTGGGGTCAAACTATCATCTTTAGGTGAATAGCCCAGACTTAAATATTGTGCCTCTGGGGCTCCTTCCATCTCCATAGTGGTTGTGCAATTCCACAATCCCACCAGCAGTGGATAAGCATCCCAAGCTCCCCATATCCTTGGCAGCATTTCCTGTCTTCTTTTACCTTGGTGCCATTTTAGCTGGCACCATTGAATCTCATTTTAAATTTTATTTGTATCTTTTTTAATGGCTAATGATCATGAGCCAGGGATAGCTGTTCTAGCTTCAAAGGAACATTCTAGCTGTACTTTTCCCAAGACAGATAAAGCACCATGGCTTCGTTCAGGTGGACCTTAGTCCTCGAAGGAGCATCTTGACTTTCCAAACCTTTAAACATGTCTTGTGCAACAGATTTACCCAATGCTGTGCATTTTTTGATCACTCGATCAATCAATACTGCTTCCATAAGCACTGATTATGGAGTCAAGCAGTAGGAAGTCCTCGACAATTTCAGTCATGTGTGGTTATCACATATGACCTACTCATCCAGCTGTGAAGACTTTTGTTTTCTTTACATTTAGTTGTAATACACATCAAAGGCTACATTTGATCTTCATCCGCAAGTGCTTCAAATTCTCACTTTTAACAAGTAAGGTAATGTCATCGGCATATCACTGGTCAATAAGCCTTCTTTCAATCCTGATGCACTGTTCTCCATATAGTCCAGCTTCTGAGTATTTGCTCAGTATTACAGACTTAAGAGGTATGGTGAGGGGATACAATTCTGGTGCACACCTCTCCTGATTTAAGCCACTCAGTCTTCCATCGTTCTGTTTGCACCAATGCTTACACGTACAAGTTCCACACGATTACAATTGAGTGTGCTGGAATCCCAAGGCTATTCATAATGTTATGATCCACCCAGTAGAATGCATTGGCATATTCAATAAAACACAAGTAAACATCATTTTGGGATTTCCGGACTTCAGTCAGCGTCCATGTAACATTAGCACAGATATTCCTTGTTCTTTGTGCTTTTCTGATACCAATTCTGGCAGCTTCTTGTCAATGTGCTGCTGTAATGGCTATTGGATGGTTTTCAGCAAAATTTATCTTGCTTGTGGTATCAATAATATCGTCCTATAATTTTGGCATTTGTTGAGTTACCTTTCTTCAGAATGGGAACAGATATGGATCTTTTCCAGTCAAATCTCCAGGTAGTAGTCTTCCAAATTTCTTGAAATAGACAAATAAGAACTTTCAATGCTTTCTCAGCTTATTGAAACATTTCAACTGGTATTCCATTTATTTCTGGTGCCTTGTTTTGGGCGAATGCCTTCAGGGCAGCTTGGACTTCTTCCTTCAGTGCCACCTTTTTTCCATTATATGCTACCGTATGAATGTCGATTAGTACTTTTTGGTATAGTGATTCTGTGCATTCTTTCCACCCCTTTTGAGCTTCTACATCAGTCAATCTTTTGCCTATTGAATCTTTTGACACTGCAACTTGAGTCTTGAACTTGTTGTCTAGCTGATACCAGCTAGCGATATACTATGTATGTTCTTCCTTTTGTGGATTTCTAAATCTAGGTCTCTGTACATCCCAATACATTACTTTGTTTTCTCAACTTGTCTTTTGAAATTTTCTATTCAGCCTTCTGACTTCATCATTTCTCCCATTTGCCCGAGCTACTCTACGATTAAGAGCAAATTTCAGAGTCTCTTCTAACATTCACTTTGAGTTTTCCTTTCATTTCTATCTTTTTAATGACACTTGTTTTCTGTTTGAATGATGTTCTTGACATTTCCCCACTGCTCATCAGCTCTTCTGTCATTAATTTTCAATTTGTCACACCTGTTCTTGAGATGTTCTGGAACTCAGGTGGGATAGACTCAAGGACTTGTTTGGCTTTCATGAACATGTTAAAATTTTCTTCAGTTTCAACCTGACCTTACATAAATGCAGTTGATGGCCTGTTCTAGTTGCCCACGGCCTCATTTTAGTTTGATTTTTTTGCATACTCCACCAGGACAATCAACACACATAGCCACTATTTGTATTGTATAAAAAGTGGTACATGGGATGAAAGTGTTCTTGTTCTTGCAAAATTCTATAACGAAATCTCCAGCTTTGCTTCTTTTATCAAGGTCATATTTTCTAACTACTTTTCGTTCCTATGTTTCCAACATTTGCATTCCAATCACCAATCATTATCAATGCATTCTGGTTTAATATTTGACTAATCTCAGACTGAAGACAATAGAATTTTTCATTTTTTTATCAATAGCTTTAGTGGTTGGTGCATAAATCTGAACCATAGTTATATTGATTGTATTTCCTTGTGTACCAATAGAAACTATCCTATCAGTCAGTATTTTACTTTAACATATACCTTGAGATGTCCTTTTTGACAATATATGCCATACCATTCCTCTTGAATTTGTCCTGGGATAGTAAATCAGATGATTATTTGATAAAAAATGGCCAATACCAGTCCATTTCACCTCATTAATGTCTATGATATCAATCATATGTGTTTCATTTCATTTTCTTAGATTAATACTGAATACATTCCAAGCTCCAAATAGTAAAAGATGTTGGCAGCCTTTTCTTCTCATTTTGAGTAGTGCCCCATCCATAAATGAAGGTCCTGAAATCTTTTTTTTTTTTTTCCCTCTTTAAACCCTTGTGTCGAGGGCTGACTTTCAATAGATCGCAGCGAGGGAGCTGCTCTGCGACGTACAAAACCCCGACCCAGAAGCAGGTCGTCTACGAATGGTTTAGCACCAGGCTCCCCACGAACGTGCGGTGCGAGACAGGCGAGGGGGCGGCCGCCTTTCCAGCCGTGCCTCGTTTCCCGGGACGAGGGGCACTCCGCACCGGACCCCGGTAGGTCCTGAAATCTTTAATCTAGTCATATTACTATGATCTACTCTATTTTGAGAAGGCCTCAGATCAGAAGGCATTCACAATATGACTCTTCCTCAGTCGTATTTTGAATGCCTTCTGATCTGAGGCTTCAACTTCTGGCACAATAGCTGACAAGTTCTGCTGCTAGTCATGAGATTTTCAGTTTCTGACAATCTTTTGCGGCTAATTCTTCAGAAAAGGGCATCCTGTTTCTTCTTCATAGTCTATTCTTAGTCTGGGAGCGCTGTTGAAACTTGCTCACCTTGGTGGCCGAGCTGGTGTTTAAAAGTGACATAGCTTCCCGAATCACAGCAACACAAGGAGCCATTGAATTGCTATTGTCAAAGGTCAGATTATATTTGTGTGGGTCTATTTCTAGTTCTCTGTTTTGTTCTACTTTAACCTATTGTTTTACAATACCATATTGCAGTAGTCATTGTAGTTTTATTACAAATCTTGAACCATGTTGTGTTAGTGTTCCAATTTTGTATTCATCATATTGTGTTAACTATTTTGGATCTTTTGCTTTTCCTGTATTTTGCTTAAACTGTATTTTTTGGACCATACCACACACCGCTCCCTGCCCCCAAAGTGGGGAAAAACGAGGGTGCATCTTCTGGTCCGAAGGTGTGGTACTCCAGAACATTTTAGTATACTGGCAGTATTTGGTTCAGAATATTCTTTTTGATTTCCTGCTCTAAAATCTGGATGAGTCTTATGGTCAGGTACATCTTATGGTACAAAAAATACAGTAAGTGTTAAAATCAGCTTATCAATAGCCATCAAACAAAAACACGGAGTCAAATTCTGGCTTGGCCATTGCAGTATTTTCAAATCTGACTCAATGATTCTTAGTGCCTATGATCTACTGTTCATCTAGCCCCCTATAATGTTAAATTGCATCCTGTGCGGTTTTAGTTCCACTGAAGAAACACATGAGATCTCACTGAGTCAGAATCAACTATATGATACTGAACTAGAGAGTTTCTCTGAGATTTGATCATAAACGAAGTGCTAGAGTGAAAACAAAACAAAACACCTCAAATTCACACCCATTGTTGCAGATTCTGACTTTGAGTGTTTCTATGAATAGAGCAGACAGCTTCCTGGGCCTTTGTAGAAGCAGACTGCTAAGTCTTTGTTCTGGTGGAACAGAGGGGGGTTGTTTTGAACCTCAAACCTCTCAATTAGCTTCTGTGTACTTATTTGCTGCTGTTAGAAGAAACCTTAAGACATGAAATTAAACTCACATGACCTTAAGTAACTAAGTATAAGTCCTTTCCAGTTAAATAATAAATTACAATGATTTCAAGTTTTGAGCCTCCATTTATCTAGAAAAGGAAGGTCTTAAAGTAAGTCAATCAACCCAATATCAAATGATGATCTTTTAGCCCTGTGAGGAAGAATTGGGAAGTTCTTGTACATACAGCTTTGGCAACTTGTACACTTGTCAAACACACCCAGGGCACCTAGAATCCCAGCTGAAACCAAAGCGGTCTCTCTTAAATCCCCAGTGCTGGACCACCCGTGGGTTAGGCAGTAAACGTGGTGAGGTTGGAGAAGGAGTGTGGAGAACGGAGTCAAAGATTGTCATGAGCAGGAAAAGCAGAGCTCAGATCTCAGAGAGAGGCTTTGCTGCTGGGGTCCCTGGTCAAGCTTGTGATCTGGAGACAGACAAGGGAGGGAGGGACAGAGCTCGCCCGGGGCGCCCGGGCTCCCTCGCTTACCTTATACTCCCAGGCGACGTCCTCTATGGGCACAATGGTGTGCGTCTCATGCTCTGGGGACCGGCGGCAGGCCTCGCACACCATCAGGCCATCTTCTTTGCAGAACAACTTCAGCCACTGCTCGTGGGGCTCACACACGTCACCCTTCGATCCCATTCCTGGGTGAAAACCTAACAGGCGAACTTTTTCCACCACATTGGCCAGCTGCCAGTTAGGCCGCAGGTTCCTAGGCTGTACAGGAGCCCGGCAGAGGGGACAGGTGTAACCCCAGTGGTGGACTTCTCCTGGGACCTTCCAGAGTCCAGTGATACAGCTGTGGCAGAAACTGTGACCACAGTCGATGTTCACAGGCTCCTTCAGGAAGGTCATGCAGATGGGACAGGCCACTTCTTCCACGATAGCTTCCACCAGAGCTGCAGAATCCATGGCTCCTTTTCCCAGCCTTCCCCAAACAAGTAAAACCAGGAGTGGTAATGAAGGCTAAGAAGAGAAAAAGGGAAACAAGTAACAGGAAATGGTAACAGAAGAACAGAGAGACTGTTAAAAGACACTGTGTCTCCAGCAGTGTTTCTCAACCTGTGGGTCGCAACCCTTTCATGGGGGTCGCCTGATTTATAACAGTAGCAAAATTATAGTTATGATGTAGCAATGAAAATAATTTTATGGTTGGGAGGGGGGGGGTCACCACAATATGAAGAACTGTATTAAAGGGTCATGGCATTAGGAAGCTTGAGAACCACTGGGATCCTTTATTAGCCTACTTGAATATGCAATGGAATGCTCAACTAGAATTCTGACTGGGCCAAGAGGCTCCTATTGTCGGAGGGACATCTAGCAGATACCTCAATGAGCAGGGGGCGGCAGTTCCCATTTTTCATTCCTTTGGTCACCTCGGATGCTCCTGCTTCAGGGTTTGCTCTGCCAATTCATTCCCATCTACCTCAACCATACTCTGCAATCAGAGTTGTGTCTCTTGAATTTGGGCATGGTCACAGCATATGTCACTTTCAGTATTCCAGAAAAGGCCAGGAGGCATGGCATTGGCCACTCTCTCCGGCATGTTTATATGTACTCTATTCAAGGTGCAGAACTGATAATACAGAAGACTATTAAGAAAATGCTTAACGATGAGCATTTTTACCTTGTGCTGTACATGCAGCAGCAGTACTTTCTCCTCGCCTATGAATTCCTACTCCCTTCTTCAGCACCAAGATTCAAAATCAAAAGCATTCTCATTCAGTTGGGAACTGTCTCTGCAGCTTTCTGAGACTATAGCTTTTTTGCTTGTTTTTTTAAATTTGTAATTGAATTAATACCTGGATTTTTTATTAAAGAGTAGATATTTAATAAGTATCTGTTGGTTAAAGTTTATTATAAATTTCAGGTTTTTTTTTTAATCTGGCTGGCAAATTTTGGAATGTAAAATAATGCCTTATAAAACCCTTTTCATCAGAGAAGAAGGAATTCTATCCCATTTAATACAAAAAATTTAGTAATTCTGAATGTAAGAAAAGAATCTCCTGGCTGAGCCCTAGTGGCGTAATGGTTGCGTGCAGGCCTGTAGCCCACAGGGTTGACGGTTCGAATCCTGCAGCAAATCCTGCAGCAGCTCTCCAGGAGCAAGGCTGGGCTTCCTACTCCCACCAGGGCAGTGATGCCACAAAAAAAAAAAAAAAGTAAAGGATCTCCCACAAGTAATAAGTAACATATCTAGATTTGATATTGAATGTTTGTTTTTTTTCCCTCTTAGACTCTGTTTTGCTTTTATTTCATACCTCCCATAACTCTTTACAGGAGGAGAAAGCCTCCTCCTTCTCCTGCAGAGTGGCTGGCAGTTTCAAACTGCTGACCTGTCAGTGAGGAGCTCAACACACAACCTACTATGTCACCAAGGCTTCTGTCCACATCAGTTCAGTTACTATTTGCATTTTTCACCAAGAAACCATTATATACTACTTAGCTTTCAGTGTTATGTTAGGTAGAGAGATGGAGCAGCACCCTTTACAAGAAAAGACAAACAACAACAAAAGTATATCAGATGATCAAACCCATAATGATGATGTCACTACTGTAACAGGATACCGAAGTTTTTCACCCAAAGCCAGCTATACAGGTATGAAACCTGAGTGGTCAATGGTAGAATCATGACTCACCTGTCAATATTTATCTGTGTACTTTGCAAGTTTGTCTTACCAACTAGAGTCTAAACGAGCTGCACACGCACTGTTATATCCTTAATACCTAGAAAAAGCCTGCTATCAAGTTAAGTGGTGAACATTCATTTAGTGAATAAACCAACTAAGCATGTGATGTAGGTTCTCGATAACAAAATGTTTTTTTATGATTTGTCAGGTTACTGACATGGTGGCTGAAACAATGAGACTATCCCAGGGCCAAACAGTGTTTTGTTCTGTTATCATACAATGACTATGAGTAGAAGTCAACTCAAGGGCCCCAACCCCCCACCTAGGGTTACTATGAGTCAAGCTTAGATTTTGTTTTGTTATAGACAGTAGGGAGGGGAATTCCTTGATCTAGTATTATACATTAATTGAAATGGTCTTGTATTGCATCTTGCTAGGACCCACAAACAATGCTCATGGAAACAACTATTAAGAGATCAGAAGAACCGCATTGAGTAAGTCAGGCACATGCAGCTTTTCACAGAGGGTACTTTCAGGACTAAAGCATGCCTGACTCGTCATGTTATTTTCACTCACTTCATATACAAAGAAAGTCGGACATTAAATTAGGGAGACTGAAGAATAACTGAATTACTTGAATGATGGTACACAAAGAATATTCAACGTGCCACACACGGTCAGAAGAACAAACATATCTGTATTGAAAGGTCAATCAGACCTTCTTAGGGGCAAGGATGATTAGACTTTGTCACATGGACTTTGGGCATATTGTCAGAAGAGACCTATTCTTGGGAAGCACAGCATACTTGCTAAGGAGGAGGGGCAGCACAGGAAGAAGGCTCTGCATGAGGCAGAATGACACAGTGGCTGCAAAAACAGGTTTGGGGAGAACGATTTCGGGTATGACACTGTGAGTTGAAATCGATGTGATGGCATTCATCAAGGACACCATACATTAGTATGTGGCATAGTGGACTATGTGTTGGACTTGTTACTGCTAGGTCAACAGTTGGAAACTGATAGCTGGTCCTTCAGAGAAATATGAGCTTTTTACTCCTGTAAAGAGTTCCAGCCTTGGGTACCCACAAGTGCAATTTTTCTCTGCCCTGTTGAGTTGCCCTGCGTAGGAATCAATTCTATTGACGATACGTTTGGTTTGAAGTTTTCATACATTAATGTCAATAGTTATCATCCCTCCAGCAATTAAATTGGGTGATCCAACCACTATATAGTTTAACTCGGCTTCACAACCCTCAGAAGATGCCATCATTCTTATTACAGACAGTTGGGCCTGGGTTCTATCATTTTATGTTAGGAACCTTTAGGTGTCCAGGTGTCAACTTCATGAAGATAGAGCAATCACTGACTTCGTCTGGTAAGGCTACTTGAATTAGATGGGGCAGTAACTCAGACTCTGTGGAGGGTATCTGCAGGCCATGCGATCTCAGCTGGTCTCCCTCTCTCCTGCTTCCCCAGTTCCTTATCTTCAATACCCAACTGTGGGATATCCTATCCCAGTTTTATAAACCACCAACCTATCCTGTCTCCTCAGCTCAAACTCTACACCTCCCTTGACCCTTAACAGCACTTGTACTCAGCTAAGCTAAGGCAGCTTAACTTCCCTGTATAGCTTAATGTTCATTCATCCTATCAGACTTGACTACACTCTTTATGGAAGAAGTACACGAGATCTTTCTTCTGCAAAGCTAATCGGCGAATTCAAACTGCCAACCTTTAGGTTAACCACAGATGGCAAACTTAGTTGCACAACCTAGGTTTCTCCATTTGGATCTCAAGCCATTACAAAAACACAGCATGAACCCATAATCCTTAGAAAGGATGGCTCTGCATGGAAGATTTGGGGACGGACAGTGCTTTAATATAAGCCTTGTTTTACAACAGGAAACCTGACAGTGTAGTGGCAATGTGGCAAGCTACGACCCCCATGGTCAGCGGGGGAAAGACTGGCCTTTCTATTCAGAAGCCCACAAGAAGTCACTATTACAGTCTCAGACCCCTGCCGGGGTTCAGGACCAGGCAGCATTGACTCCATGGCACCGAGTTTGGGTTTGGGTCGTTTGCAGGCTCGGAAACACACAGGCGCATTCTCCTCTGTTCTTTAGCATTGCTATCAGTGAGAATTGATTTGATGGCATTCAGTTACAATTCAGTTACAATTTTATGGCCACATAAATTCTTTGATCACATTTAGAGAATTAAACGTTTTACGTTCCTCAGTTAAATTACGTTAAGCCTGAAAGCAGTCCTCCACGGTCTTAGGCAAGGGTAGGGGGCCAGTTCAGTCTAGGAAGCACCTTAGGGAGGTAAGTCGGGAAATGAGGAGAGACCAGAGAATGGGGAGGGAGGGGGAAAGGGAGAGAGGGGGAGAAAGGGGAGTAGGAAGCGGTAAAGAAGTTGGAGGGGTAACCCTCGAGTTCAGACTGTGCAGGATGATGATAACCTACTGGTCAGAGGCGTGGATTAGGGCCCCGGGCCCCAGGCAGGCTGGCCTTGGTCGGTGAGCTTGCTGGATCTCGAACTTCAGAAGTGCCTCTGTCTACCTACCTCTTTCCTCGGCCTGGCCTAGCGGTCCGCGGCGGGAACGGAAAGTAGAAACCCTTGATTGCCACGGTGGAAGCTGGCAGCTTCCCGAGCGACGGGCCCCGTAAAGCCAGACTCTACCAGCTGGGGCCTCGCAGCGACGCAGCGTACCGCGGCCGGGCCCCTCCCGCGGCGCTCCGAGGCCCCGCCCACGGAGCCGCAGCCAATGAGCAGCGGGCAAGGCCCGGGCGCCAGATTTCCCCGGATCGGGGCGTCTTTGTAGGATCAGCCAATCCGAGAGGGCGAGCAGACTAACCCTATTCAATCGGACGTGGGCCAGAGGGCTGGACTTCCTTTTACCCGCTTCCTGAGCTCCCTTTCTCCTCTCTGAGCCGCCTCCTACTTTGAAGCGGCCCAGTGGTTAACGTTGGGCGGCCTTCAGAGGGACAAGTGAAGGGGTGGAGAGTTCCGAAGGAAGAGAAGCTCCGTTTTCGTCCGCTTCCTCTCTGGCAGACCGTCGTTCCCCAGTTGCTCATCTTGTCCCATCCAGGCTGGCGTGCTTTCGCTAATGCGGTTCTTTGACCCATTTTCCTACTGGCTTGAGGTCAACCAGATCTAGTTCTGTTACCCAAGTTCGCTTTACCACGGGAGCTCATATTCCTTTTTCGCCCTTTCTAATTTGTCCTGAAGCTCAGACCCAGAATTCTGCCTCGGGGAGGCCGAGAGCTCTTCTTGTGCCACTGCGTTCACAGACCAGTGGACGCAAGAAGTCAGAGAATGGAGGCGCAAGAGAAGGAGGTGGTTTTGGGGGGCTGGGGGGTGGGCGTTGGGAGGGTGGTGATGGTGCGAGCGGGTGGTGCCCGTTTGGAGTGTACATTATGGCCGAAGTGTCTTGAAAATTAAGGAAGCAATTCCAGAAACAGGAGAGGTCTCTGGGCGAAGGCAAGATTTAGGCATTATAGGTCTCTTAACCCGAAAATACCTCACATTCTTCAAACCTTAAATCGTGGTCTTCCTTCTGGATTAGCTAATATGCGTTAGTTAGTTTCCTATCTTAAAAGAAGGTTAGCCACTTTGTACAATTTGAATCCCAGGGAAAAGTCTAGGACACAGCAGCAGAAAAGTGCATGGTCCAAACGCAGCGCTGGGCTCAAACATGCACACAATCATGAGGATGCCGCAGGACCCGGTGGCGATTCCTTCATTTGGTTGCAGGATCGCTATGAGTCCGGACATAGACGATTGCGCCTCACAACGGCCACAGCAATTGAAAAAAGGAGCCCCCGGAGCTCGGTGGGCTGAATTGGGCTACTAACCACAAAGTGAGTCAGAGGGAGAAACAGGAGGCTTCCTGCTGGAGTAAAGATGTATAGTCTTCCAAGTCTGAACAGGTCACTGTGAGTCTGAACAGACTGATGCCAGTGCATTTGGTTTGGTTATTTTTGAGTAATTAAAGATTCCTGAAAAATTCAAGACAGATGTGCTCTTTTGGTACTTTTCACTGTTCTTTGCCAACACCATCGTTCAAATGCATCACTTTTTCTTGTGTCTTCCTTATGCGGTGTCCAACTTTCACATATATATGAGGTGCTTAAAAATGCCATGCTTAGGTCAGGCGTACCTTCGTCTGCTCATCTTTGCCTTCCCACCCTTTACCGAGGGCTTGTGCAGCCGACACTCTTGCTTGAACCCACGGCCAATGCTTGTGGACGCGACAGTCAAGAGAGCCCATACACATTGCATTTATTGTGGTAGCGAAATTCATTACTTAGGCAGGAAAATGAATTTTGAAACATAAGAAGCATTCTTCTGGCAGTCTATGGGAACCAAAGTGCTTTATCCACAATAAAGGATGGATACCCCCCCCCCCATAAATGTCAACCCCACATTCATCAAGTTTAGAAAACCTAAATAAATCCTACAACAAGATGTCCATGGCACATAACCCAAAAGCATTTCTTCAGTAGATGTCCAAAATAACATCCCTGGTCATGGAGATGTTCATGACAAACGTCATATTATCCAGTGGATGAAAGGGGGTGGGGGAGGAGAGAGAGAGGAGATAGATAGATAGATAGATAGATAGAGAGAGAGAGAGAGAATAGTTTCAACTTTTCAGAACTTGCCTGCTTTGTTAATCTGCATCCATTGTTTGTTTTCCAGAGTCGAGAAATGACAGCATGGGTAGATCTCTAACATGAGGAGTAATGCTATTATAATATATGACAAAACAATGGCAAATTGTAAATTATTAAGGGTTCACAGGGGAGTGGGGTGGAAGTGAAAATACGGGGAGCTGAAACCGGGGGCCTAACTAGAATGGGGATGTTTTGAGAATGATGGTGTCAACAGATGTGCAAATGTGATCTACATACAATTGACGTATGTATTGACCGTGATCAGAGTTATATGAGCCCCCAATAAAATTATTTAAAAACTATAAATGAGGGAAACATTCACCTAGTCTCCTTCTATAAAGAAATGACATATAAAATATGTCTGTTTTCTTGGACAATTTAGAAATTTGCCATGTAGTACTACTAGATATTTCTTGAAGTATCATTCTCCCTCTAAATTTGTTATGCATTTTACAACACCTCTGGATTTCCCTTTCTGTGTCTTCTTTTTCTCCTCTGTTTAAAATACTCCAATGCAAATTGACAGTATGCTTGGTTTAGGGATACAGCTTCTATCTTTTGAAAGAGATCTGTTATATTCAGCGTAAGCATTTTCTAAATTCTGATGTCTTGGTCTACTCTGTACTTATCTTCTGTATCTATATTAGGATTCAAAAGTTTCCATTGGTTGACAGAGCTCCTCCGAGGTGCCTTAATCTGGTTTTCCAAGAGAAGTTTCCTATTACTTTCCACATTCATATAAGCTATAAAATCACCATCAGTGATGTCCGACACTGAGCCCCTTTAATAGCCTAAAACTCAGGTATGCAAAGAAGCCTGTCATTGGTGATCTATGTTGTGATGACTAGACTTGATGTACGTGGGTGAAGGTAGGGATGGTGTCCAACCTGATGATACCTCCTTCGGACTATCACCTTTTCATAAGAGAGACATTGAGAACTCTCTGTGTTTCTGTGCCTTCCTAATTATGGCGCCTGCTTATGTTTCACATCTGGTGCTTCCATACTCCTGTGGACCTTGGAATCCTGTGAGTCTGCACCTTGGTCTGTGATTTCCCAGATTCCTGCTTCCCCTTCCTGCTTCATCAGTCAGCAACTGCATGAGTCTGAAGAGGGTTCCAGCTAGCTTTGGACCTATGGACTTATGAGGGACTGGGCTGGGTTCCTTTCTCAATATAAACTTACTTCTTGATATAAGAGTTCCTCCTTAGACAAAAAGGCTTGTCACTGGATTTGTTTCTCTAGAAAATTCTGTCTGATGAAAGGATGCAACAATGATGTACAATTTTCCTGATTGTAAAACACACACGATTCCCTTGTTCTGTTCAAAAACATGCTCCTGTTCCATGTGTAGGTTGTTTATGACCACCGTGAAGTGTTCTGGAATTCCTGCTCTTCCAAAATGTTATCCCTAGTTCATTATGATCCACATAGTCAGTCGAATCTCTTTGCATACAACACAAGTTAGTGTTTTTCTGGTCTTCTCTCCTTTTAGCCAAGATACGCCTGACTTTGAAAGGATTTCCTTCATGCCATGTCCTCTTCTGATTCTGGCTTAAGTCTCTGGCATCTCCAGATCTGCATACTGCTACAGCCATTTTTGAACTATTTCAACAAATGTTTATGTGCATGTGATATTAATAATATTGTTCAATAATTTCTGTATTGTGTTGGGTCACTTTATTTGGAATATGGATCTCTTCCAGTTGGTTTACCAGATCGTCGTCTTCTAAATTTCTTGGAATTGTTGAGTGAATGCTTCCAGGGCTTTGAGTATTACTTGGACTTTCTCTGTTAAAACCATGATTCTTGATCAGAAGCTTTCTATTGAAAGGGTTGAATACTGACCAGTTTTATTTTTGTACTTGCCTTTGGTATACAGCATTTTTGTATTGGTTTGAGGGTAATATAGTGATATAAAATAGACATTAGTATGTCTGAAGTTTAGGATATTGATATGCCTTGGTTTTCTTGATGAGATTTCTGGGAATAGGTAAGAATTCTTGTGGATACAGTATAGAGGGGGGACAGGGCAAAGACTCTTGCTAGGTTGTAGCATTGAATAATGTCACTAGGACTGTGAAAAGTAAAAGTTTTGGAGCCCCTCTCTTAACTTCATCATGCCAGCATTCAGTTGTGTTCAAACTGGTGTTAGTGTGGGTAGACTAGAGAGACAAATTCATAGACACACATATGGATATAAGGGAAAGGTTTATATACAAGAGGAATGGAACATTGAGAAAGCATCCCAACCCAGTCCAGTCCAAAGTCATAAGTCCGATATTAGCCCTTAAATCTGATACCAGTCTATAAAGTCCCCTTCCAACTTACGAAGCACGTGCGATGACACCAGGACAATCACAGGCCAGTGGATGCAGAGTTTTGTGTGTCCGGTGGCAGTAGAAATATCTGAGTACTTGCAGGGCTCTCGCCATGGCCTCCTAAACATGTCAGCACTGATAGGAGTCTCCACATGGCTTCTCTGGCCCCAGAGGTTTGGCTCCATCAGGGTAAGCCCATGTGACCTCTTCTCTGGCTCCCTCATTCTCTAGGAATCAAGGTGAATCGGTACACTGTCATCTTGTCAGTAGTTCGTCATCTAGGAGACCGACTCAAGTCTCTCCTCTCCAATTGGGAAATACCATGAGACGACCCAGAATTTTCATGAGAAAGCCATGCCCACACAGAGGTCTCATCGGCTATCTCCAGATTAACAGGCTAGACTCCACCCCTGCATCCCAATCATGAAATTGACATCAAGTACACGACTGCCACAAAACTCTTATAGCTTCGTCAGTTTGTAATGCTCATTTCTCTCCTGTATCCGTACATGTTCTTGAAAGGTCCCCTGATATCAGTTACCCCATTTGTTCTTAACCAATACACTCTGTACTCAGCTGTGCTCAGGGTGGCTCACCAATCCACCTCACTAGTTCTTTGGAAGGAAGCCTGCAGCATTTTATTTTCAGTCCTTATTCCCTTTGCAAAGGAGCCCTGGTGGTGCAGTGTGTCACAAGGTGAGCTGCTAACCACAAGGTCAGCAGTTTGAAACCACCAGTCACTCTGCAGGAGAAAGATGAAGCCTTTTTTTTTTTTTTTAAATTGGGGCCTCGTACAATTCTTATAACCATCCATCCATCCATCTATATGTCGAGCACATGTGTACATGTGTTGCCCTCATCCTTCTCAAAACATTTACTTTCTACTTGATCCCTTGACAGCAGCTGCTCATTTCCCCCTCCCTTCCTGCTCCCCCTCTCTCATAAGCCCTTGCTAATTGGAAAGATAAGTTTGTCCCTATGGCGATTCCCAGTTTTGGAAATCCACAGAGGCACCCTACTCTGTCCTGTGAGTGGAATTGCCTCGATAGCAGGGGGTTTCGCTTGGTGTTGGCTCACTCCCTTCTATACTGCTGTCCATTGTCCCTTTCCTTCCCCAAATAGTCTGTCTGCCAATGAAGGCGACGGCTATCCCACCGCTGGATTTTCTTTCACTTCATTGATTCGCCCATTGCGTTGGACCAGCCATGCTAAATGTAAGAGTTCGCGTGTTCTAATTTTTCTTTGCAGGATGAAGCATCAGGTGGGAGGTCATTCCTTTAGCAGCCTGGGCGTTGCACCTGCATCTTGTCAGACCCCTACCTCTCAATGTGTACTTATTTAAACTGGGTATTCTGGGGGGGCAGCTCAGGGGATAAAAAGCTGGCTTAAGAAGGAAGGAAGCATAGCTGGGGGGTAGCATACTGCAGTAAGGGCAGCTCAGATAGGAATCCTCAGGTCCTGGAAGGCCCTGGAAGCATCACCCTTACAATGCTTGCAATAGGTCCATTAGGAAGCTACGCTCTTCCACGTGACCACAAGGGGGCAGCACAAATAAGCCAGGGGCCCCTCCTGAAGGTGGCTTTGGGAGGTTTTGGGGAGTGCGCTTGGAGAAGTTGCAGCTAGGAGCCTGAGTGCCCTTGTTGATGCCCTTTCGTGAGCACCCACGTCTCCGTTTTAGTAGTTTCTGTTTTCCAACCCTGTCATCCCTCCCTGGTCTCCTCAGCAGGGCCTCAGGATAGTCATAGAGCTCGACTCCTTTGGGTAGGTGACAGGTCCCTCGGCTTCCTCTAGGCGCCTGGAGTCCCAGGGAGCTCTGGATTGTTCTCTCTCCAGGGATCCTCATACTCTCTAGGGCCCCCAGAGAGGCTATATATGGAAGGAGCCTGGAGCTGAGGCATTGGCCGTGAGGGTGACAGGGACAGCTTAGAAAACAGAGTTGAGGAGGGTCTCTTCATTGGGGTCTGCAGAGGCTAAGAAAGAAGGACATATTGCACAAACTAGGTGGCCTGGCTGCCTGCAGAGGTAGCCTACCCGTTAGCACACTCCCACCTTCTCAGGGTACCCTGGCCCAAGTGTCCGTTTTTGCTCTGTGACCTACTCAGAAGGATTTCATAAAAATCGGTGTGAGGCCCATTTCAAGCTCTACCTGTCTCCTCTCTCAGGACGTGTCCCTGGTTCCAGTCTCCTTCGATCAAGAAACAAGGCAAGGGGAATGAGCTTAGCCAGGGTGTGTGTGTGTGTGTGTGTGTGTGTGTGTGTGTGTTGTTGGGGGTAACCGGTGAGGAAGAAGAAAATTGGAAAGCAGCCAGAGAGTTAAGATGAAGGCACACTGTGCAGGGTCTCCAGGGCCAGAGTGTGGGATTCTGACATAATCCTGACAGCCCTGGGGCCACTCGTGCCTTTCTCCACTGGAGCCTGTCACACCCGGTGTGACGGTCTCAATGGCAGCAGCCTGGAGTGGGTTGGAATAGACTGGGTGTGGTGGCAGGGACATCACGAAGGGATTCTTTTCATGAGCAGGGGAGATGGGATGAAATGCTAAGGCTGGAGGCAAGGGAGAGGGTGTTCCACCAAGAGGAGAATCTGTGAGAGATTAGCTGGGAAAGCAAAATCACATGTGCACGTGACAGAGCAGAGCTGCTAGCCCCGATTCAAATGACTTGGTTCAAATCCACTGAGTCAGGAACGCGGCAAAGGTCCAGTTTTTTTTCTTTGGGGGGCGGGGCATCACTGCTCTCCGGTGGTGGGAGTAGAAGGCCCAGGCCCACTGCTGGAATTGAACCTCCGTCCCAGGGGGCCGCCGTCCCGCGCACAACCACTACGCCACCGGGGCTCAGCCCCAAGGCCCAGTTTTGAAAGGGGTCCTGATTGTGACAAGATGAGGGGGGCCCACTGGCTGTTGAGGTAGAAATCTGAAGGAGGCAGTACATTGTCTGGGTCTGAATCTCAGGCTCAGAAGAGAGTGGCTCGTCCAGTCATCAGGAATGAGCCTGGGTGTTGAGTAACTACCAGGGTGAGAAGGTAGAGGACAGAATGTGTGTCTCTGGATGCCTACTATGGTGGCAGTGGCTCAGATTGGTTTTATATCTATTTCCGAGTTGCAACTGGTTTCCATGTTACACCTCAGCATCACAGGGGATGGAGTCTCAGGTAGTTAGTCCTGGAGAGACCTTGATGGCAGTTTCTGCTCTGTGCTTTATTAGAGACTGAACACTGTCCTACTCCCCAGAACATCAGAACTGTTTTCCCCAGAATTTCTGAAAAACAACAACAACAACAACAACAACAACAAAAAACAACCCCAACATAAATAAAAAGGAAATCAACTTGGGGGGTAAGTAATGAGCAGTTTTAAAATAGATTTCCAGACCCCCTCCCTTGGGAATTCTGATTCCTTGGGCGCGGATTAGGACTAAGGCGATGGTGTGTTCAATAACTGCCCTGTGTGATTCTCATCACAGAAGTTTGAGAGGTGCTTCTCACACCTAGACAAATGCCTCTTTCTTGAAATCTAGTTTCAGACGGAGCTGCTACTTTAGCTTTTCCTTTTCTGCTCAATCTCCTCTCTCCTCTGATCTGTGACTGAATGATCCTCTTCCTTTGCCCATTCATAGATACTGGATTTGGGATGCAGAAGCCTCCGTTCTTGGTTCCTGTCAAGGCCACCCTGAACGGAACTCTGATCCACCCAACATACTTCCTCCTGGTAGGAATCCCTGGTCTGGGGCCGAACATACATTTCTGGATGGCTTTCCCTTTGTGTTTCATGTATGCTTTGGCCAGCCTGGGAAACCTGGCCATCGTCCTCATCATCCGTGTGGAGAGGCGCCTGCATGAGCCCATGTACCTCTTCCTGGCCATGCTTTCCACCATTGACCTGGTCCTGTCCTCCGTGACCATGCCCAAGATGGCCAGCCTTTTCCTGATGGGCATCCAGGAGATCGAGTTCAACATCTGCCTGGCCCAGATGTTCCTCATCCACGCGCTGTCGGCTATGGAGTCAGCAGTCCTGTTGGCAATGGCCTTTGACCGGTTTGTGGCCATCTGCTATCCTCTGCGCCACGCGTCCGTGCTCACGGGGCCGACGGTGGCCAAGATTGGACTCGCTGCCCTCACCCGGGGATTTGTGTTCTTCTTCCCTCTGCCCTTTATCCTGAAGCGCTTGTCATACTGCCGCACGCATACGGTCACACACTCCTTCTGCCTTCACCAAGATATCATGAAGCTGTCCTGTACTGATACCACCGTGAACGTGGTTTATGGACTCTTTATTATCCTCTCAGTCATGGGTGTGGACTCCCTCTTCATTGGTTTCTCCTACATCCTCATCCTGCGGGCTGTGCTAGCGTTGTCCTCCCGGGGGGCGGCCCTGAAGGCTTTCAACACCTGCATCTCTCATCTCTGTGCTGTGCTGGTTTTCTATGTGCCCCTCATCGGGCTCTCTGTGGTGCATAGATTGGGTGGCCCCACCTCCCTGCTCCACGTGGTGATGGCTAATGTCTATCTCTTGCTGCCACCCGTGGTCAACCCCATTGTCTACGGAGCCAAGACCAAGGAGATCCGTTCACGGATCTTCCGGATGTTCTCACAAGATGACAGGTGAGCCCAATAGCCTCCTTAATGTCCTCGCTTGCTACCAAAGATGGGAGGATTAGAGTCTGCAAAGTCACAATTATGGGAGCATCTCAACCTACCGGGGTGTGTGCTTCAGTTATCTAAGCCGGTTTGAGATATCTCCGTCCTGTGTCATGCAGGATAGTTTGGATACTCATCCTGGAGAAAGATCAATGTATGCTATCTCTGTGCACTGTGTCTCTGCTGCTTCAATAAGAAAATGCTTATAGTCTTCTCTTTGTGTATAAAAGAGATGACTCATGGTTTCTAACACTTGGATGCGTCATTTTAATGTATCTCTGGATCTATGTATTCATGTCAATGAATCTGTCATGGGTGATGGGTCAGTTATGTGCAACTTCTTGTTTAGACTTCCCATTGTTTAAATAGTTTTAATTAGGGATTAAAATGGTATTTGGATAATCTTAATTGAAAGGAGGAAAGGAAGAGTGGACCATACAGAAAGGGAACGTTCACAGGAAGTGTTTAAATTTTTGTTTCTGTCTCTATGCATATTTATATGAAAGCTGCCAATGTAGGTGGGTGTGTATCTCTGTGGCTCTCCTAGAGATTGTTTACCTATGAAGATGCTACATATTCTGGGTATGTGAAGGTTCATGATTTTTGTGAGTGTATGTAATCTGTAATGCATATATATGTGGGGTGAGTGCCAGCTATGTCTAGGTGTGTGTGTGGCAGCTGGATCCTGGAATGCATATATTTAATGAATACTGTCTCTGAGTATGTATTTATTACATTTATGTAACATGTTACCTGCTGTGTGGTATTCATTTATCTAAAAATGGTCATATCCCCATCTACCTGTTGAGTAATATCTGAACTTCCAGTTCTTAGCAAATTATAGGGTAAAATAAAAGTTTGCATACAATAAATACATGGAAATAATTTATATTCATTTGAGGCAAAGAAAAGACTGATGAAATAGAACTTTGAAACATGTACTTCAACAAATATATGCATAAGCAAATGTGGTGAAGAAAGCTGATGGTGCCTGATTATCAAAAGATATAGCGTCTGGGGTCTTAAAGGCTTGAAGGGAAACAAGTGGCCATCTAGCTCAGAGGCAACAAAGTCCACATGGAAGAAGCACATCAGCCTGTGTGACCATGAGGTGTCGAAGGGACCAGGTATCAGACATCTAAAATTTTTATTATTGTAAATGAAGGTGAGTACAGGTTGGGGACTCAAAGCCCATCTGTTGGTAGCAGACTTCCCCTTACAGGGGGGTCACAGGGAAAAGAAAACCTGTTAGGATGCAGTGTAGGCAATGATGAAGCATACATTTTTCCTCTAGTTCTTCAGTGTTTCCTCCCTCCAACTTTTATGATCCCAATTCTACCTTACAATTCCGGCTAGACCAGAGGATGTACACTGGTATAGATGGGAGCCAGAAACATAGGGAATCCAGGACAGATGATCCCTTGAGGACCAATGGTGAGAGTGGCAATACTGGGAGGGTGAAGTGCAAGTGGGGTAGAAAGGGGGGACTGATTATAAGGATCTACATATAATCTCTTCCCTTGGATTCAGGTAATGGGGAAGTGCATGAAGGGAGACTTTGGACAGTGTAAGATATGACAAAGTAATAATAATTTATAAATTATCAAGGGTTTATGAGAGAGGGGGGGATCAGGGAGGGAGGGGAAAATGAGGAGTCGATGCCAAGGGCTTAAATAGAAAGTGAATGTTATGAGAATTATAAGGGCATGGAAGCTACAAATGTGTTTGACACACAGTGGACTTATGTATGAATTGTGATGAGTTGTATGAGCCCCCAGTAAAAGAATTTTAAAAAAAGAATAGAAAGCAAGAGATACATACTTCAAAACCTGGGCATAGACTTATCTTTCTAGACCTCCTTTTCTTTCTATAAAATGAGAAACTAAAATAGCAGTATGGTTGTTACATAATCTGGTGCCAATTTGAGACTATGAATTTGAGACTAAGAATGAAGGGCTGGAGTTTACCCTGTCAATCAGGTCTCAGATTGATGACCTCATTTGGAGGTGCTATGGAGATAAATAGCTTGCTGGACATAGGACACACAGAGACACTCCCTGTGAGGCATTCTTGTTGACAAGCCACATGGAGACACACTGATGGAGCCAGAGCCCTGGAGCTGGAGGAGTCACGTGGAGACCCAGACCAGCGCAAAGATCCTTCCACCATGACTGAATCTCCAACATTTTCCACCCACTGGACTAATATTGGACTTAGGGACGTGATCTGGTCTGGGCTCGAATGTTTCTCAATATACAATTGCTTTTTATATAAAGCTCTATCTTATACGCATATGAGTGTCTGTGAATTTTTTTCTCTAGTCATACCCAAAATAACAGGAACAGTAATTTTATGAAACTGAAATACTGTGGATATCTTTTGTAAACCGGGAAGGGGTGTAAACATACAAGCAATGATCATTCCCACTTGTGCCTCATTGCATAACTTTAGGAAACTCCACTCCTTGACTCTCTGTGTGTGGTGCTCCCGAGAACTGTGTAAACTGTTGGCAGGATGGCCCTGTGCAGCTGTCCTGTTTCGTTATTGCTAATGGATTAAAGGGAGTCCTGATGCCATGCAAGGTCGGCAGTTCAAAACCATCAGCTGTTTCACAGGATGAGGCTCTCTACTCCTGTAAAGAGCTAGAGTCTGGGAAACCCACAGAGACAGTTCTACTCTGTCCTATAAGCGTGCTATGAGTTGGCATCAACTCAACAGCAACGAGTTAGGCTTTTTTGTTAATAGATTAAAGCAACTTTATGTCATATATATAATAAATCATTTTACTGGGGGATTGTAGAACTCTTGTCACAATCCTTCCATCCATCCATCCATCCATCCATCCATCCATCCATCCATCCATCCATGCATCCATCCATTCGTCCGTCAAGCACATTTGTACATATGTTGCCATCATCATTTTCAAAGCATTTTCTTTCTACTTGAGACCTTAGTATCCTCATTTTTCCTTCCTTCCTCTTCCCTCATGAATCCTTGATACTTTATAAATTATTATTTTTTCATGTCTTGAACTGTCTGATGTTTCTCTTTACCCCCTTTTCTTTTGTCCATCCCCTCTGGGAAGGGATTACAGGTAAGTCATTGTGACTGGTTCCCCCTTTCTTCCCCTAACTTCTCCTTCCCCTCCTGGTATGGCTACTCTGAATATTGGTCCTGAGGGGTTTATGTGTCCTGTATTCCCTGTATTTCCAGTTCTTATCTGTACCCATGTAACTGTTCTGTTTTAGCTGGATTTGTAAGGTGGAATTAGAGTCATGACTCTTCCAGGGGAAGGAAGCATTAAAGAACCAGAGGAAAGCTGTTTCATCAGTGCTAGACTACACCCAGAATGGCCCCCCTTACCCCCACAACCCTTTGGTAAGGGAATGTCCAATTGTCTACAGATGGGCTTTGGGTCTCCACTTTCCCTCATTCACATTCACACTGATATGATTTTTCTCCTGGATCTTTGATACCTAATACCTGATCCCACTGACATCTCATGATCACACAGGCTGGTGTGCTTCTTTCATGTGGGCTCTGTGTCTTCTCAGCTAGATGGCCGCTTGTTTATCTTCAAGTCTTTAGACCTCAGGTGCTATATAGCTTTTGATATTCGGGCACCATCAGCTTTCTTCACCACATCACTTATATACCCATTTTGTCTTCAGAGATTTTGTCAGGAAGGTGAGCATCTCAGAATGCTGGATTATTAGAACAAAATGTTCTTGTGTTGAGGGAGTGCTTGAGTAGAAGCCCATTGTTCACCTGCTTCCTTACTACTAACCCTATGAATATATGTATATAGATCTATTCCCCATCATCACATCTACATATTTACATAGGTACATGCCTGTATTTAGATCTCTATAGATGCCCTTTGTCAGTGGGTTCAGGTTAACTTGTGGATTTCTCTTTTAGAAGATCTTGGAATACTTTTAAATTCTTCCATATCTCATTATTTGGATAGTTGGCAGTGGCTAGAGTTATTGTCACCTCTTCAGCTGCTGAACCAGATCAAGAGATTCCCCTCAGTGACGGTCTCTCAAAAGACAAAACAAAAGAAAACAAAACTCTGTTATCCTTACGTCAATTCCAACTCGTAGTTACCCTATAGCAAACCAAACCAAACCCCAAACTTGTCTCCCAGCAACCTTCCGTGGTTGTTGGTAGGTGTCACTGGGTCAGTCTCTATCCATAGTCATCCTGTGTGTAACAGAAGGAGACACTGCTAGGTTCTGGGCCATCCTTCCACTTATTGCGATATTCGAACCCATCGTTATAGCCACTGTGTCAGTCCAGCTCATCAAGGGTTTCCCTGTCTTTTTTGTTTTACCAACTTTATACTTTATGATGAATAATGCTCTTTCTTAGGGACCTGTCTCTCCTGATAGTGTGTCCAAAGTATGTGAGATAAAGTTTCATCATCCTTGCTTCAAAGGGGCATCTGTCTGTTCTTTCAAGGCAGATTTGTTTATATTTCTGACATTCCAACCAAGGAACTGTCAGTATTGTTTGTCAGTAGCATAACTGACATGCATTTATTCTTCTGTGGACTTCCTTATTTATTGTTCAACTTTTACAGGCATATAGGACATTGAACATACTGTCTCTGGGAGCAGGCATACTTTGTTTTCAAAGTGGCATCCCAACACGTCAGCACCTGAAAGAGGTCTTCTGTAACAATGAAAAGTGTTCTTTGATTTATTGATTGCTCTTTCCATGAGCAGTGATTGTAGCTCCAGACAAAATGAAATTAGTAAGCCCACAGAACAGAGTAGAACCTCCCTGTTAGGTTTCCACAGTGAGCATCTCTATGGAAGCAGATAGACACATCTTTCCCTGGTGCAACACAACTGGTGGCTTGGAATCATGGACCTATGGGTTAGCAATGGAGGGCTTAGCCATTTCATCACCATGAATCCTAGTGATAGTCTCTACACTCCCCTTTATCATGGGCCTCAACGCCCCATATTCTCATGCATGTCCATTTCTCTACCATAGAGCTTAGGTAGTTAAATGATAACTGTTTGTCTACTCCTGTGTCATACAATGGAATAGTCTTATGATAATTGTATATCTCCATTCAGGACCAGGTACTATTCATATATATGTTCTCTGTCCTTAATATTCAATGTCTATTTGACTGGCGTCTCTAAGAGAGAAGAATTGGTTGAGTATATGCTGGTTCACTTTAGGTAAAAAATGAACTTTTATTCATCCTACCCACCTTCATTGCTTATTCTTTTCTCTAGAGCATATAGTCTTACATTGGGTATGTGATATTTTATGAAATACACAATGTGATTTTCCCAGGTACTGATGATCTATTGTTATCTAAAACCAATATGATACTGCATATATTTTCCTACTCCTGTTTTACAGATGAAGAAACCAAATCTTCAAAAAGTTAAACAACTAACTTAAGGTCATAGAATTTAATCCTGGAGCCTTTCCTCTATGACACAGCTTTTAAGCCACAGAGATCTCAAAATATGATTTCTTGGAAAGAAAGTAGTTTGAGAGAAATAGAGAAATCATGCAGAACTTCTACATAGACCAAGAAGCAAATGTTTGAACAGAACAAGGGATTCTGTATGCCTTAAAATCAGGAAAAGCACGTATCAGGATATACCTATTCAATCTTTTTCTGAGCAAATAATCTGAGAATCTGGACTACATGAAGAAGAATACAGCATCAGGATTAGAAGACTCATGAAAAGCTTGTGGTATATTTATGATACAATGTTGTTTTCTGAACTCAAAGAAAACTTGGAAATGCTTTCTGATAAAAATAAAAGATTTGAGCTTTCAATGTGCATGGAGTGATTTTCAAAAAGTTCATTGAAAAAATAGAATGGAACAAAAGTGGAATTTTCCCCAGGAACTTTTTGAAATCCCCTTGTATTCCCCTCAACATTCAGAAAATCAAAACCCTCAGAATGGACCAATAAGCAACATGGTGATAAAGAAGAGGTTGAAGCTGTCAAGGATTTAATTTTACTTGGACTTATAATCAACACAGTCAAGGAAGCAGCAGTCAAGAAATCAGATTATTTATTGCACTTCAAAAATTCTGCTGCAGAATGGCTCTGACCAAGCCAAGATGTCTCTTGGAGGACTGAGGTGCATCTGACCTGAGTCATGGAATTTTCAGTTGCCTTCTATGTATGTGAAAGTGGACACTGAATAAGGGAGCCTGAAGAAGAACAGATGTCTTTAAATCATGATGTTGGCAAAGATTGTTGAACATACACCGTACCGTGAGACTAATAGGCTCTCTGGGAGCACAGTGGGTACGTGTCAGGCTGCGGTCGTCAAGGTCAGAAGTTCAAAACCACCTGCCGGCTCCTAGGGAGAAAGATGGGGCTTTCTACTCCTCTCAACAGTTGCAGTCTTGAACTCACCAGGGCAGTTCTTCCCTGTCCTTTTGGGTTGCTATGAATTGGTATTGACTTGATGGTAGTGAGCTTGCTTGGTTGTTTTCCTTGGGTCAGAAGAGTGGAAGAAAGATGAGATTTCCTAAACCCATAAAGAATTACAGTCTTGGAAATGGAGAGGGACAGGTCTACCCCATCCTATAGGGTCTCAATGACTCAGAATGATTTGATGGCAGCTTGGTTTGGTCTGAAGAGTGAACTTATCTTGTTGGAAGAAACACAGCCAGAACGCTTCTTAGCAATGAGGGTGGTGTTTTTTGTCTTACGTATTTTGGACATAGTATTAGGAGCGACCTGTCCCTGAAGAACAGCACTGGACTTGGTGAAGGAGAGACCCAGATAGTCTGGGAGAAAGGAGGAAATCCATTCGTGATGTGGATGACACGGTGGACACAACGCAGTGGGCTTCTCCATGGGGACAACAATGAGGATGGAGCAGAACTGGGCAGCGCTTTGTCCTGTTGTACAGAGAGAGTTTCTGTGAGCTGGAATCTCAACAGCGGCAATAAGGAGAAACCATTACTCAGCTGAAATCTTACGGAGGGGGGTGGGCCTCTAAAGATCTCTGGAATTTTCTCTCTCTTCTCTGGTACTCTGCTTCAAATTCTAGTTGGGTTGGTTGAGACTTCTTCCTGAACTCTCAGCTCCATCTTTTTTTTTTTTTTTTTGTGGGCATCGCTGCTCAGCTCCATCTTTTTCACTCAGTGAATTTCCGTGGACTTTTCCTGGATTCTCCTTCCCTATACTCCAACTTTGATATTGTTTACAGTTAATAAGCTGGAAGAACTCTAGGGCTCATTCATTTGTCTCTGACATCGCAAGGGGCACTGGCCTTCATTTCTGATAGCCAGTCTCTTGCAAAATGTTGTTTCACATATCTTTTAGATTCTTGAGATAGATGTTAACTCTTGTTACCTCATCTCAGCTGGAGGCTCAAGTGCCTGGGGTATAGATATTTTTAAAAAGAACCCATGTTTTCTAAGACAAATGGGAGGTTGAAGGAGACAGTAGAGATGGCTCAAGGTGAATGTTAGTGAGTGAGTATCAACCTCTGATCTCAGATTGAGTTCTTCTAATCAAGAGCCGAGAACTGAATCGTAACAACCTGAGCTGACAATGTTTATTTTTGGAAAATTTTGGATAGCATGCTCTAGTTTGTGAGTTTATAACTCACACAAACCAGTGTAAAATAAGGAGAAACCAACTAAAAATTAGTTTATTTATAGAAATAGTTACTCCTGATTTAAAAATGCAACATATTTAGTTTCATATTCAAACTGTTCTAAAAAAGTTCTCTAACTATTTTTGCCCTTAAATGAGAAACCAGATGGAGTTAGTCTTATATGGCTGGTGTTGGGTTGGGGAGGGTTAAGGAAGCCACCTCCTCCTTCCTCAGCCAGATGCTCCAAGGTAATCCAAGGTCAGGGAGTAGGAGGCAGAGGCATTGCCTCTGGGGATCCTGTTATGAGTTAACCAGAATCAAGCCCCCAAACCTGGGAGACAAAGTACATGTAACTGTAGGACTGTGCGGAAGTAAGGGTAGGCCCATGGGTTCCAGGTTCAGAAAGGACCCTGACTGGAAGCACCAAGAGACAGAAGGCAGGGGAGAGAGAAACTATAGGAGAAAAAAGAGCTGGTACATCATCATTGGATCTTCACAAGTTTATGCTGCTTTTCCTCTAGTTAAATAAACATGATAAAGCTGGGGAAGGGTACTTCAAAAAGGCAGTAGCAACACAACAAACTTCTAACCTTTCTTTACTCACTCGCCACTTGGAAGCGATCACAAATAGCCCAGGGGGCAACAGCAGGACCCATTTGGGGAAGACTCTGGAGACCCTCTTTCCCAATTCCCCCTCCTTCCCTCTGCCTCCAGGCACACACTCCCAGGACACAGAAGGAAACCAGACCCACAGTTGACCGGTGAGTAGTACCTGCCAATGGACACTCTGGGCAGCACTTTGGCCCTAACAGGGAGAAAGAGAAAAAAAAGGAGGAAGTAAGGCAGAGAATAAATAACTAACGTGCACTGGGGAGGCCCAAAGGAGGAGGCGGAGACAGAGAGAGCTACATTTCAGTCTCTGCAGCTTGTCAGACTTCTTCAGGAAGAGCAATAAAAAGAGGCACCCCTTCCTTTGGTGCAGTTGAGGTGAGTGAAGAGGAATGGGGGAATATATCCATTTGTGGGGCGTTATAGGTGGAGTAAGCGCGCTTTTTCTTCTGAGTGAATGAAAATCAGGTTATGAGGTATCAGAAGTGCAGGGGTGAGTTCAGGGATGTCAAGGAGTCCCATGTTTCAATGGAATCTTAGCAATTGTCTGTGTGCTGATGGGAAGTCTTGGGGTTAAGATGCTTGGGCTGGGGTATGGTTGTAGTTTGGCTTCTGAAGAAGGTCAGTGCTCAGGTTGTCAGTGTCATCGAAGCTCAGTCCGAGTGGGGGATCTGAACAAGAGTGGGGGTCCTTCCCTACCTTGCATCAGAAATCAAGTTGTGGCTGAGATGGAAATTTAGTAATCACATTGAGGCTTTGATTCTGGTTGATTCTGGTCTTGGGTCAGGGTTCAGTCTTCAACCCAGTGACAAAAGGGATTTACTAATTCACATGGTGACTTCTCCTAGCTTTCACTCTATTCCAACATTTAGGTTTTACAAAGAAGATCTGTTCTCTTTCTAACTGGGTCTTTGCCTCTGCCAGATGTATTGTAAAATACAAATTAGATCAGGTCTGTTGCTTAAATTCCTACACGTCACTCAAAATTGAATGAAAACTCCTACAAACTTCTGCTCAAGCTGGCCCCTGTTTGTCTCTCTGACCACATCTTCTAAAGCTCCTGGATTCTTTCCATGCTTCAAACACATTGACTCTCTTGCTGGTTGGTGAGCTATCAAGCAATTTACAAGACCCCTTCTCTTGGGTTCTCTGCCTGGAATGCTTTTTCTTTAGGTTTCGGTATGTTGTCGGGTCGGTTCCAACTTATAGTGGCTGTTTAGGACTGTGTCAAACTGTCTCAAAGGGCTCCTCCAGGCTGTGGTATTTAGGGGAGCAGATCTTTACACTCAAGGTGGCTTTGAACCACTGACCATTTGGTAAGCAGCTAATGGAATGCTTAATCTCTGGGCCAACAGAATTCCCGAGATCTCAGAATGTCTGGTGTCTTACTCAGCAGTTGCCAGCTCATTTGTTGTTTTCAGCGATATATTTGTCCTTACCTGAAATGTCTTATTTATTTATTTATTTTTGATGCTCTTTTTCTAGTGCGTGAGCTCCATGGGAACAGTGGTCTTATATCTATGTTGCTGAATGCTTTTGCTCCAGCTGTAGACATAGCTGAATACTACTGTCCCCTCGCTCCCCAGCTTACTTGGTTACCTCTCACTGGTCTGTTAAGTCTCAGCTCAGACCTCCTCAGGGAAGTGGCTCGGGCTCGCTTGGTAAGTTCTGATGCTTCTTTCATGCTGTGCTTTCCCTTTGTCCCTAGTGCTTGTCCCCACAGTGCGGAATGATGGGTGAATATTTGTTTCTCCTCATCCTTTGGGGACTGTCCCTGTGTCTTGTTTGCCCTCTATCTCAGCATCCTCAATGCCTGGCACATGGCACATGGCAATAGTTGTCAGGGGGAAATGAGTGCATCAGAAATGTGTGTATGTTTTCTGTGTCCTGGATCAGTCACATCCTTTTATTTTATGTCTCCTTGCATGTAAGAAACAATCAGAGCGGCCCCAGAGAGCAGTGGTAATTAGGTCTCAGTGTCTGGGCCTGTGGGAATCTGTCCAGGAGTGGTTTGGAGGGTCAGACAGACCGAAGTGATGAAAGTGGCTGCCTGGCTCTGTTTTCTGGGAGTTGGGAAATGCACCTTCTCATCTTTCCTCCTTTCTGTTCCAAAAAAGAATAGCTAAGATCCTGCACGAATGTATGGGCTCTATCAAACCCAAGGAAGCTTTGGGAAGTGAAGGTGCAATCATTTGGGGAGGAACGTGAGTCAGGGTGATAAACTCTGTCAGCCAGACCATTGTCCCTGAGGTCTGTCTTCCTTCTCTGGTCTTGGAACAGTGAGCCAGACACTCCTAGGTATGTCTGGAATGTCTTCTAAGATTAGTCTCTTCCAGACATCCCCACAGGGCCTAGAAGTCCTGTACAACCCTGTCATCACTGCTGCAGGAACAGACCTTTCATACATTTAGTTCAGCTGATGAATGTGACAACAAATCCCGTGTCGCATGACTCTCCTTGTTCAGTTTACCCACCGAACCAAGCATGGGAGAGCGTGTCAGGTATGAGGAGCAATAAAAAGCCATCTAGCTTCATAGATCTTCACTGTCTGTATTCCTCAGAGATTAACATCGAAGTAATCTTTACCAAACAGCAGTCCATCATTAGGACAACTTGGGGAAGGGTAGTCAGTAGCCAGGTGTAATGCAAATGACATCTAGCGTTCTAACCAACCCCCAGTGCCCCAGTGTCCACATCTGTCAAATGAATAAATGATATCAGTTTGACAAATGGTTGAGAGGCACTAAGAAAGAAGAACCAGGTTAGAAAGAAAGAGTTGATGGAGATAAAACTTTTTTTTAATCATTTTATTTAATCATACATTGTTTTTCACAATATATAAATAAGCAAACTGGTCAAGCACCCTCACATGTCCACATCTACTATTGTTCTCCAATTATCCACCTTTTCCCTTAAGCCCCTGGTATCATCTTTTCCATTCCTTCCCCTCTTCCCCTGCTCTCTCCTCCCCTCCAACCCTCAATACTTTATACACTATTATTGTTCTGTCATAACTCACACTGCCCGACCTCTCCCCCAACCCACTCCTTTGATGCCCATCCTTCAAATAGGAGCTTGTGTGTATATCCTTGCCGTTGGTTCTGTCTCTCTACTCCACCTTCTCTCTCCCCTTCCAGTATGTCCAATCTAACCACTGGACTGAAGGGGCCCATCCATCCTGGTTTCCCCATATCTCCAGCTCCCCTGTATGCGAGTGTGACTTCTCCAGTCCATCTGGATTTGCAAGGTAGAGTTGGGACCATGATGGTTGGGGGCTGGGAAGGAAGGCTTCAGGAAACTTGTATGCATCATCACTGTGTAGCTGCCCCTTGACTGGTTTGTCTCCTCCCTGTGACTCCCCTGTAAAGGGGCGACCAATTACCCACCAGTGGGCCTTAGGTCCCCACCCTGCTCTCCTCCTCCTTTGTAATGATGTGATTCTTGTTCTTTGGTGCTCGATATCTGCTCCCTTCGGCCCCTCTTGATCACGCATGCTGGTGTGCTTCCTGCATGTGGACTTTGCTGTTTCTGCGCTGAATGGTGACTCAATTATCTTCAAGTCTTTGAGACTCCAGGCACTCAATCATTTGTTAGCTGGGTACCATCGTTTCTTCTACTCGTTTGCGTCTGTAGAGGATAAAACTTCTAACTCTTTTTTGAGGGGCCTTTCCAAGTCATCGATAGAGGAGTTGGACTGAGCAGTGGAGAGAGTGTCCCAAATCCTAACTCAGGAGGGTCTTCTTTACCGTCATCTTGGTTTTCCTACCAAGGTATACCGGGGTCAGATATGTTACTTATGAGTCCTCTTTTCTGTTCTACCTCTTGCACAGCTTTTATGATCTGTGAGAAGGTGAAGCACAATGAAAGGCAGCCTGGAATAAAGTAGAACATGTGCCGCTTTGGGAGTAAGAGCATCTCTTTAAGTGTCAGCTTTCCTACTCACCTGATAAATCCTGGAAAAATTACTTAATGACCTTGAGATACAGAAGATACATCACAGTTACTACCATGCTTTTGGTTGAGGGTTGGCATTTAAATCTTGCTCGGTGCCAGTTATTGTGGGTTCATATAGCTCTTATAACAATCCATATATCAACTGTATCAAGCACATTTGTACATACGTGCTTTTTCAAAACATTTTCCTTCTCCTTGATATCAGGAGTATCTCCTTGATATCTCCTTGGTATCAGATTCTCTTTCACCCTCCCCCTACTCCCTTCCACCCTGGGGACCCCTTGATAAATTATAAATTATCATTATTTTCATATCTTACACTGTCCGCTGTCTCCCTTCACCCACCTTTCTGTGGTTTGTCACTCTTGGGGAGGGGTGTGTGTTCTACACATCGAGCACTGCAGTTGATTCCATGGGGGAAATTCTGATAGTTCCACTGAGATATTTTTGCCTTCAGAAATAATTGCTCACTTTTTACACTCTGGGCAACTTTGCTTTGGGCCACCTAAATACTGCTAGGTGTGTGTGTGTGTGTGTGTGTGTGTGTGTGTGTGTGTTGAGAAGGAGTAATTAAGATGGCACACAGCAAAAAATGAAGTTAAGTTTTTGGAAAAATTAAGTTTTTGGCAACTTAATACAGTTTTAGATTTCTTGTTCCCTACTCCATTGAATGTATTGAAACACTAACAGTAGCCAGATTATGTAACCTTGGTACAATACTTTGACACCTTTTCATAGGCCTTACCCCAGATGACTCTTATTACAACTCTATGAGGTTATTATATTATTACCTTCTGAATTTATTTAGACCCAAGATTTGCATCTATAGGCCCAGGAGTCTGTTTACTATGTCTGTCAACCTAGAGTGGAAAAAAGGTGCATATGCTAACCCATAACTCTTCTCATGTTAACTAAGGCAATGCAGTCTTATCTTGGGAATTGCCCTGCTCTTTCTTGTCTGATCATGTGATAGTTCACGTTGTACCCTGGCCTTCCAGAGTGCCAGAGTTTTCTAGTTGATCTCTCCAAATGAGGGATACTAAGTCACCACCTCTCTCTCAGGCACAAGCCACATTGCCTGTCTACTTTGCCTTTATTTGGAACCAGGAGTTGGCAGCAGCTCTGTTTGCCATGCAGACTTTCATGCCCATTGGATTCTTGGGCAAAGAACTTTTCTATCTGATCTTAAAGATAGTTTTTTATGACCATCCCCCTGTTACCTTAAAAGCATTCTTTTACCCTGTTAAAAAGTCTGTCTCCACTTACTTAGCCTTTATTAGATGCTTAATGGAGAATTCTTTCTTTTGATAAAATTTGTTTTCCTACTCAATAAATCTCATTTGAACATTAAGTACTAAATGTAATAGAGTAACTGCCTTTAATAAATCCACAATTGAGAAGAAAAATGCAGCACTAATGATAGTTTAGAATGATAAATATATACAAAGAAGCCCAAACAAAGTTCTTTGGGAGCACAGAGGAGGAAACATTTAATTAAACCCTGGAGAAAGAGGCTTACAGAAAGTATCAGAGGGGAGAGACTTAAGCCAGGCTTAAAAAGATGAGCAAGATTTTTCCCAGTGGGAAATCAATGAGAGAGGCCTGAGAGTAACCGTTTTCTTGCCAAATAAATGAGATGCCAAAAGGCAGAGAAGCCTGGGAATCCATTTTCTATGAAGCAGCATGTATTTCCATATGGATGAATGAGGTTGTTACGGTCCTTACGAGCAACAGAATGAGACAAGGCCCAGGCCAGCACATCCTTAAAATTGTTGTGTGTGAGCCCAATTTTATAGCCACCATATCAATCAAATTTGTTTTCCTCTTTTTCACTGACCATTTACTTAACAAAGCATGATATCCCTTTTCAGGAATTAGTCCCTCCTATAACATATCCAAAATATGTGAGGAGAAGCCTGGCCATCTTGGTTTACAGCAGTGGTTCTCAACCTGTGGGTTGCGACCCCTTTGGGGATGCCTTTCACAGGGGTTGCCCAGTTCATAACAGTAGCAAAAGGACAGTTAATGAAGTAGCAACATAAATAATTTTTTGGTTGGGGGGGGGTCACCACGACACAAGGAACTGTATTAATTGGCAGATGGAGAACCACTGGTTTACTTTTGGTGGTACTTCTTCCCTTCAATGTGGTTGAAGAATAGGGTCATGAGAAGACGTGATGAGAAAGACACCTAGGATTCAGTGATGAAACAAGGACCTTGGTAGCCAGCGAGTTACATGTCTGACTGCTAATCACAGTTTTATTCTGAAGATTACTATGATTTTGCTATATTTGTACTGGAGTTAGTCATAATGATAGTACAATGTAGTTCTAACAGTCAACTTACAGATGGTATTAAACACAGGGTTATATAAAGATAGATAAGAACAGAGCAAGTGTTGAGATTTTTTTTTTTAATTATCCAAGACTGATGTATCTTGGCTATTATTTGGTGAATTAAATGTATGCTTAGAAGTTTTGCTTTTATATTATACTTATTACCAGGGTTGGCTTTACAGACAAGCAGGACTGGGACTAAGGTGAATTTACATCCTGACCTTGATTATTAAAGATGCTTTTGTTGAGTTCAGAACCATATCCGTGTTTGGCGCTATCATAAATTAGGATCTGGGTTTGTAAATGGGACGGAGAAAAGGAGGTGCTGTTGTGGAATTCTGGAAGACCTGACAGTGCCTTATTTTTACATTCCAGCTTCTGTCTGCCTGGCATTGGTCAAGGTGCCATTTCCTCACGATGGTGGTCCCTAATGGCAATGAATCCAGCGCTACGTATTTCATCCTCATAGGCCTCCCAGGCTGGGAGAGGGCTCAGTTCTGGTTGGCCTTCCCCTTGTGCTCCCTGTACCTTATTGCTGTGCTAGGTAATTTAACCATCATATACATTGTGCGGACTGAGCACAGCCTACACGAGCCCATGTATATTTTCCTTTGCATGCTTTCTGGCCTTGATGTCCTCATCTCCACCTCCTCCATGCCTAAAATGATGGCCATCTTCTGGTTCAACTCCACTACTATCCAGTTTGATGCCTGTCTGATACAGATGTTTGCCATCCACTCTCTATCTGGCATGGAGTCTACAGTGCTTCTGGCCATGGCCTTTGACCGCTATGTGGCAATCTGCCACCCGCTACGCCACGCCACAGTGCTCACACTGCCTCGTGTGGCCAAGATTGGAATGGCTGCTGTGGTACGGGGCGCTGCGCTCATGGCACCCCTGCCTATCTTCATCAAACGGCTGCCTTTCTGCCGCTCCAATATCCTCTCCCATTCATACTGCCTA
The DNA here is from genome assembly GCA_004026705.1 of Nesogale talazaci. NCBI lineage: Eukaryota > Metazoa > Chordata > Mammalia > Afrosoricida > Tenrecidae > Nesogale > Nesogale talazaci. The sequence goes on along the minus strand of PVJH01002530.1, from coordinate 13,969 downwards.
CATCAAGATGTCATGAAGCTGGCCTGCGCTGACATCCGGGTCAATATCATATATGGCCTGATTGTCATCATCTCTGCTATTGGACTGGACTCACTTCTCATCTCATTCTCCTATCTGCTTATCCTCAAGACTGTGCTGGGCCTGACACGTGAAGCCCAGGCAAAAGCATTTGGAACTTGTGTGTCTCATGTGTGCGCTGTTTTCATATTTTACGTTCCTTTCATTGGATTATCTATGGTGCACCGCTTTGGCAAGCGGCATGACACTCTCCTGCCCATCATCATGGCCAACATCTACCTGCTTGTCCCGCCAGTGCTCAATCCTATTGTGTATGGAGTGAAAACAAAGCAGATTCGGCAGCGCATCCTTCGCCTTTTTCACGTGACCACCCAGACTTCAGATACCTAGACGTCGGTTCTCCAACTGCCTTTCCATTCCAAGGCCTTTGACTCAGAAGTTAATATCAGCATTTTGGAAGACAGTATTGAGAAAAAAGAACACACAACTTCCTAAATAAAAATTCTGGTCTTCAAAGGTGAAACTGGATGCAGACTCTTCATGTGGAAAGGGGCAGAGGATTTCTATTCTCAGTTTCCATTTTTTTTTTCAAAATTTTCTCCCTTTTATTCTTCTCAGAGCTGGTTGTCATTGCAGGGTTACTAGTTCCCATTTAACCATTCAATCTAGCTATCTAAATCATTTTCCTTTATGTGCAACATGTGATTCTTCACAGGAAAGAATATGAATATGAAGAACATTTATCAAGGGATTAAACATCACAAATGGAAATAAACATGAGTTGGACAAAACCAGATAATTTCATCTAAAAAGTCAGGACTTTCTCTTCAGAAATCCAAGCTATGTTGGATCTCAAGAAAGGACATGCATCTGGGCTTCCTCAAAATGACTTCCCTAAGGCCTTTATTTTCTTTCAGGCAGTAGCTGCTGAGTTGAGGATTGGGAATACAGCCACGAAAAGACTATATTTGCTAGCGTTAATGAAATATAAAACATCCAGTTAGGGAAGTTTGCACAGCCCATAGATAGGCCTCTTGTCATTTAATTCTCTCATTAATCTTGAAACTTGGGCAGGAATATGGTTAATATTGAAATATGATTAATATTCAATTTCCCTATCGAGTCAACCGGGACCTATGTATTGAATGAGATCAAAATAAAAAGTAAGCCTTCTGACACTCAATTTTATATTGTGAGAAGAGGTTGTAAGAAAGACCGGTCAGATTTAAAATTTTTTTCATTTTCTTTTCTCTGGCTATTAGATGATCCTTCATTGGGTATTTTCTTTTATACTTCTTAACTTGCTGGGCATTCCACAGCCCCACCCTAGACATCATCTATGTTGCTATGAAGGTGGTCATCATCAATGATGGCCATCAACATGATAGCCCACTGACCAAGGCAGTTCCCAGGAACTCTTTAATAGTTCCAGAGAGTTCTCTGGCCAGAGATCGGTGTCACTTTTGATGGACAATTCGAGCAATCTCAGCAAAAGTAATGTTTGCACTATTCTTAGGTTTTTCTGCTTCCGTTTTGTCTGGGGGTGGTTCCTTGAGGGCTTGGATGATGAGGGCAGATGCAGATCACTCACTTCAATCTGGGCTTGTCTGGTCTGAATGGTCAATTTCACAGTAATCCTTAACCCCTTCCAGTCATGATCCCTTCCAGTCACTGACTGTCTTGGAAATGTCTTCACCAGCCTTCTTTGGAGACAAACCCAGGAGGCCGATCATCAGGGGTAGTGTAGACATCGCACCGACTTCCCCATCACTACGCCTCAAGTACAAGAGCTCTTTGGCGCTGAAGTCGGATGTCACGGCAGAGGCAGCTGGTGTTGGATAAACTCTGATGCAGGGCGACTGAAGAAAGTTGCACCGAACCGTCCTCGGAACCAAAGGCCGAAAGAATTGCTTCATTTTCCCAGAAATATTTATTTTTTTCTCTAACTCATCTAGTGGTATATTTATGGATCTCTTGCCATTAACTCTTATGACTTTAATTCTTGCCTCCGTGGCTGCTGCCGTCTGTCCACTTGCCAGTGTGCTTATGTTGTGAGAATAGGCGTGTGCTTGTAGTTTCCAAGAAGTGGTGTGAATTGCAATTAAAATTCTTCGGATAAGTTCTTGTAGAGTACAACTGATGGAAAAAAGGTGTGTAGAAGGAATCAAGTTAGATAAGGGAAATGCGACACCCCCACTAGCCTTCCTTCTTTCTAACACTTTTATTTAGATAATGGAACCTTCGCTCAGATTCTCATTTCTCAAAATTGTGAGGAAGGGAGACTCAGACGCATTCACCTAGTCAAAAGATGTATCTAACATACATCTTTTATAGCCAAGAATGTCTCTGTTTCTCAATCATCTTTTTTTTTTTAATACCAATTGCTGCAGACTATGATATCTTGGCCAAATCTGATCTTCCACCTACTAGTTACCCAAAAGCTAATAATGGTTTTTACATTTTTAATGCTTGGAAAAAATTAAAAATAATATTTTGCGATGTGTGAACATCGTGAAAAATTCAAATTTCAGTGTCCGTAACTAAAGTTCTCTTGGGACACAGTTATGTTCATCATGTACAGCTGTCTTCCTATAATAATGAGAGGGTTGAATAGTTATGATTGATACTGTAAGACCTATAAAACCTAAAATATTGATCATCTTGCCTTTTACTGAAAAAGTTGGTCACCTGTTATTTTAACTTGCTGCATTTTAGAGCCTCAGAAGAGAAACTTGATCCCAGAATCTTATTCAAAGAGAATATCTCCTTACTTTTATGGAGTCTGAAAAAAGTAGTTCTTTATCCTGCCCAACCTTTTAAATTTATGTTTTCTTGGTTATTTTAGATGACTATGGTGGTCATGTATTAATATGTCAATTTTATGATTGAGATGTAGGGATGGAGTCTATCCTGTTAATCTGAAGATAGCCATTGAGTAGCCAATGAGGTCTCTGTGTGGGCATGGCTTTCTCCTGAGACTTCTGGGAAATCTCACGATATTTCCCTTGTGGAGATGAGAAGCTATCTCCCTAGTTGTTGGGAGTTAGTCTCAGAGAAAACGAACTACAGACAAAACAAGATGGCAGCATCCGAGGAATTAGAGGAGCCGGAGGAGAAGCCACACAGCCTTACCCTGATGGAACCAGACCTCTGAAGCTGGCGAAGCCACGTGGAGACCCCTGCCAGCACTGAGTTGCTTCTACCACTACTGGATGCTGTTAATGGACCCTGAGCCCTGGAAGCAAGGAGCCATAGAGAGACCCCTGCTGGTGCCAGGACTCTGCACCCACTGGCCCATGACTTTGTGAGTTGGAAGGAGACTTTATAGACTGATATCGGGCATATGGGCTAATATCGGATTTATGACTTTGAATGGGACTGGGTTGTGATGATTTCTCAATGTCCCATTCCTCTTGTATATAAACCTTTCCCTTATATCCATATGCGTGTTTATGAATTTGCTTCTCTAGTCTACCCGGACTAAGACAAGGACTTAAAAAAGGAGTCCATTATTAGAGAAAGCAGCCAGTGCTTGATATGTATATGGTAAACACCCATTAAAGATTTTTGTTACTATTATTGTTATTCCTACTTGCCTCTTTCATTCTATATTGATATAGAAATAGTTTCCAAAAGAAGATTTTCTCACTCATATGCTATCCATTCATTTGGGGGTTTCTTTTATTTACTGATGAATTCCAGAAAGAAGCCTCTTCCTCTACCATGAAATTTAAGAGTGCGTCTGCTCTTAATTGTACACCACACCACTGGTTATCTGGCTAAAAGATTAGTGGTTGTAATTGACCTAGAAACTGTGAGAGAAAAAAATCTGGTGATTTGCTTTTGTAAAGATTCCTAGAAAACCCAACAGGCTAATCCTACTATGTAAAATAGGATTGGTATGAGTTGGAAACAATGGAATGGCATTCTGTTTCACTTATTTTCTATTATTTACCAGGACTCAAGGATACAGTCCTTATAGTCACTGGACCTTATTTGGATAGTATTTCTGCATATTAACCCATCATGTTACTCTCAAGAGAATATACTCCACTACAGACACACACACACACACACACACACACCATATAAGATATTGTCAGAGTTACATCTCTTGGCCTAATTAACATTCACTGCTACCTCTGCTAGGCACAGATACTACAGCCTGTCCTGTCCTTGAACACCAACTGATATTGCCTAGGTCTTACTTTCCTCTGCCTCTGGAAACCAAATGCTGCCTCTAGCTTTCCCACCATCACGCTGCTAGGCAATACTAGATTGTTTGTACTGCTAAAAAAAGAAAAGAAAAATCAAACTCACGGCCATGGGGTGCATGCTGACTCGTAGCGACTTCCCGTGAGTTTTGAGACTCTGATTGTGTATGGAAGTTCCTTAGAAAGCCCGGTCTTTCTTCCTTGTGGCTGCTGGCAATTTTGAGCAGCACATCATGCAGATTGCAGCCCAACAAGTAACCACAACACCACCGAAAACCACACCCACGGTCATCCAATCACGGCTGACTCACAACAACCGCCCCCCGCCCCGCCCCCGTGGGCTTCCTAGACTATACCTGTTTGAGGGAGTAGAAGTCCAGTCTTTCTTCCACAGAGCTGCTGGTAGCTTCAAACCGCTGACCATGTGTGTGGCGGTCGTGTGCTTACATTAATTTCATGATGGAGATGGAGGGGTGGAGTCTAGCCTGTTCATCTGGAGGTAGCCATTGAGCAGCCAATGAGGCCTCCGTCTGGGCATGGCTTTCTCCTGAGACTTCTGGGAAATCTCACGATATTTCCCTTGTGGAGATGAGAAGCTATCTCCCCAGTTGTTGGGAGTTAGTCTCAGAGATGATGAATTACGGACAAGACAAGATGGGAGCGTCCGAGGAGCTAAAGGAGCCGGAGGAGAAGCCACACGGCTTTGCCCTGATGGAACCAGATCTCTGAAGCTGGCGAAGCCACGTGGAGACCCCTGCCAGCGCTGAGTTGCTTCTGCCACCACTAGATGCTGTTGATGGGCCCTGAGCCCTGGAAATGAGGAGCCATGAGGGAACCCCTACCGGCGCCGGGGTTCTGCACCCACTGGCCTGTGACTTTGTGAGTTGGAAGGAGACTTTATAGACTGGTGTCAGGCATATGGGCTAATATTGGACTTAAGACTTGGAACGGGACTGGGTTGGGATACTTTCTTAATGTCCCATTCCTCTTGTATATGAACCATACCCTTATATCCATGTGCATGTCTATGAGTTTGCTTCTCTAGTTTACCCGGACTAACACAATGTGGATCACCGCACCACAAGTATCCACAGCACCTCCTGGGCTACTTTACTATAGGGCTGACATTTGAAGACAAGAATGCACATGACTGACTCCACCTTCCTCTTTTGTTTCTTCCCTGACAACCAAGTTTCTTAGAAGAGCTATCTATAACTTGTTAGTACCATGTGTGTATCTCTCATATAAACCTATCATCACTCAAGTATACAAACACCCTCACTACTATGGAGTGCATGCTGTTTCACACTGACCTTACAGAGTAGACTAGAACTCCCCCTGGGGATTTCCAAGCTTGTAACTCACGGCTGGAGGAGAAAGTCCCATTGTTCTCAGTAGGAGTAAGCGGGCGGTTTCAAACTGCGGACTTTGAGGATCACAGCCCAACATATACCTACCACGCCACCACAGTCGCTGTAGTCACTGTAGTATCACACTCTTGGTTTGTCTCTTGTCTCTCTGACCAGTTCTTTTCAGTTTCCTTTGAACAACTTTTCTACTCTGTTGAGTTAACATGGTGGAAGAAGAAAGAGAGCCTGCTATCAGAACTTGAGAGATAGCACTTTTAAATTACAACCCAATCATATGAATGGTTTTTTTTATAGCTGTCTATATGCCAGCAATACCATTTTCATAAGCTTGAGATTTGCAGATGTAACAGCCATTTAAATATTGTCAGGGTAGTCAAGTTCAAAGTGTGCAAAACCAGATTCATGGTATTCTGTAGCTCATGTGTTCCTCTATTATACGTCATTTCCATAAGCAGAACTACCTTCCCGTCTCTGTGAAAACACTGCATCTGCAAGCCATCCTTGCCGTTTCCCTCTTTTACCACCACTCCTCCAGTTTGTTTCTAAGCATTTTAGTTGTAACTCCATTGTTTTCCCCAATGTAATAGAAACTCATCTTTCTGAACATAGCTGTATTTTCAAACCACCCTACTTCAATTCCATGCCCACCTGATCCCTGCTAAAAAATGAATTGTTTCTCTTATTCTAGTTGATTTCCATTTGTATTTTTAGTCGTATCTTGCTTTTTGCTTTTTGGCTTTCAGTCACGCTGTCTTTCATTCCATACCTCTACTTCCATAAGTTCTTGTCTACTATGAGATCTACGGAGGTATTACACACATTGCCTGATAGAACTTCCCATGTGCACTCATCCTTCGTCTCCACTAATTAATTTCTTCTTAATATTCAGGTCTCAGCTTAATCCTCACTTCCCGAGAAATACAGTTCCTCCCCATCCACGAGCAGGTCAGGCTCCCTTACTGTACACTTTCACAGAACTTCCTAATCATTAACCAATTTTCACAAAACATTTACTTTTTCAAAACCTGGACTCATTTCCGTGTTGCTTTTCTTTTTTGCTAGATTTTCCTCTTTCTTGTCGAACTTTTACTTTGTCCAAAAATACCTAAAAAGTGAAATAAAATGCATTTTCTCCTCTATGAAATCATGATCAATCTTCTATGTAAAGTTCTGTCAATTACTGATTTGCAGTCCTTAGGAATGTCTTGCATGTAATGTATTATGGCACTTTTCAATTTATTTTCTGATGGTATATTGATAAGCCTTTTTTCCTGACACAAGTTTATGAGCTCCTGGAAGACAAGACCAACTTTAAATTCCTCTTTCTTTAATCCACGCACTCTTTGAAGCATGAAGCTGGGAAAATAAGCCTGCAACATAGACTAGCATAGTAATCTTCCAAACGTTTCAGAATAAACCACGATTTAGGGGATATGTTAGTTTAGGTAGACTAGAGAAACAAATCCAGAGACATGTATATAAGAAAGAGCTTTATATAAAGAGTAATTGTGTATTATGAAAACATCCCAGCCCAGTCCAGATCAAGTCCACAAGTCCAATATTAGCCCATATGTCTGATACTATCTATAAATTCCTCTTCAGACTCATGCCGAATGCGGGAAGATGACAGGCCAATGGGTGGAACGTCTAATGGATTTCAGCTTTGGCGAAGGTCTCCCCATGAATCCTCCCGCTCCAGGACTCTGGCTATATCAGAAAAGCTCCATCAGGTTTGTCATCAAGGAATATCTCCCAGGAGACCAACCAGAGTGTTTCCAACCTTGAGGGAGGAAGACTGGAGTTACAGAATCCTCTGGAGAAGGCCATACCCACACAGAGGTCTCACTGGCTCTGATCTGATTGACCCACTAGACTCCACCCCTTTGCAAGTTGACAGGTTATGTCACTGCCACAGGAACTTTGTTGAATTGAGCTGGTTTCTACATGCTTATAGTAGTCTCTTATATGGTACTCACACTCTATTTCAATTTATGATTTCATCAACCTTGACCTTCCCCCTCACTGCACTCTGATCTTGGTTTCTCTAATAAGCTTAGCTTGAATACTGTATATAATGAGTGGACAATGGGGGCACAATCAAGCCTACACAGGCAACCAGAGCATGTACAATGTGGGACACATATTTCCTCAAATGGTGATTCATGGAAATGGGGATACCTGGGATGAAGATGACAACACACAGACAGGATGAAGGAGACATAAGTTTGGGGACACAGTTGCTCCCAGAGAGATGCCAGCCTCAGGACTGTGTAAAGGATGAGGATTTAGGACTAGACTATGAACAGGGAATATGCACATATAGCCCGTAATGTATATTGAAATTGATGTCAGCACAAGCTTCCAGCACAATCCTGTCTGGAAGGAAACAAAAAGAGTGAGATAGGAGGATCTTGCTAAGTCAGAAGTAAGAGGCTTCGTCAAAAAGGCCCAGGGAGAGACACAAGATAGCATTGTCTCAGTAGCTAGCTCAGTCATGATGATGACATTATTTGTGAGGATAGCTGCATAATGCAAGGAGTGGAGTTGGCCACAAATTTTATGAACAGTAGATTTCTAAAAAGTCAACAGTAAATCTCAAGTATTTGGGTCTATCCATACCCCACTGCTGTCTTATCACAGGGCTAGCTTCACATTTTGAAGTTTGGTAGACATCTTTCCTTCAATTCCTTCTATCTACCCTTGCATCTCTTCTTTTAATTCCTAAGTTAACTGCTCATAGTTTCATCATTTTTCATGATTCCTTAGGGAAGATGCTTGACTGGGATTTTTGCCTTCAATTTACATCACCGCTCCCCTCCCTGCTTGAAAGATTTCTCAGACTTTCTCCGCCAGTTCACTCTTCTGAAGGCACCACCTTGGAATTGTAAATCCCTACTCCTTTGGGGAAGGAGACCTAGTGGTATAGTGGGTTATGTGTTGGGTTGCTATCAAAAAGTCAGCAGTTCAAAACCACTAGCTATTCCTCAGGAAAAAAGTGAGATGTTCTATGCCTATATATCTTTAGAGTCTCTGGAACCCTCAGGAGCAATTCTGTCGTGTCCTATGCGGGTAGTTATGGGTATGAATAGACTTGATGGAAGTGAGAATGAAAATGAGTCTCTATTAAATTTCATCATTATCTTTCTAGACCAGTGCATTCAGCTAGATTTTTGTACTTGCACTATGGAGTACAATTCTGCAAAGCTATAAAACCCTAACCTATGGGACCGATGCAAGTGATGTGATCCTTGGGTTTTCCCTCCATGTCTCGAAATGTTACTGTAGTAATAGTAACATACTTCGTAAAACATATGCAATGCAGTTCAAAGTAGAGAGTTGGTGAAGAGGTTTCTAGATCCAGGTATTCCATAATATACTTATATGCCAGGTATTTTACTTGTTTATTTACATAATGAATTAAACATTCATCGCTGTTATTACTTGTTAGTGACTGCCCTGTGCTGTGAACTGCACCAATAATTTAATACACTTTCTCTCACCTCTGAAATGTCAGTGAGAAGTAGATTTAAATCCCCTATTTTTATAGATAAAGATATTGAAGTTTAGATAAATCAATTATCTAGCCAGGAAATATGGTGAAACGATTCAATACTGATTCAATTTAGCACCAATATCCTATTCTTTCAAATAAACTGTACTGTTTGTCATAAATGCTAGTTGATGCTAGGTCTACTGTTTATTTTTATGGTTCTTAGAGTTCTTCCCTGTCAAGCCAGGAAATTGGATTCTTTGTTACTCATGCATTTTATTTTGGAGCACCTGGTTGAAATCTGATGCCTCTTTTCCTGTGGAGATGAAAACAATGCCGTAGTCATAACAGCAGGCAACCCTGAGAGCAATTTGTAAGTTAAACAGTTGCGTCTGTATTGAAACAATCCGATTCTTGTAAATGTAGCTCAAAGTCATTTGGACAATACAAAAGCAAATTGATATGACTGTTTAAAAATGTATTTATAAAAAAGAAAAGTATTTCATCATTGCAAGATCTGGTCCTCTTGAAATAGATTTTTCTTTTACTTTTCTATCTCTTTGCTGTATTAATCTTTCTGGGATGATCCCTCCCCTAAGGTTTCCTTTCTTTTATTATTTTTTTTTGTTTTTTGGGGGGCATCACTGCCCTCTGGGGGTGGGAGTAGGAGGCCCAGCCTTGCTGCTGGATTTGAACCTCCAACCCAGTGGTTGGAAGTCCCGCGCACAACCACTACGCCACCGGGGCTCAGCCCTAAGGTTTTCTTGTTTCCAATTTTTGGTTTGTGTGATGGCATCCTCCCAACAGGCCTTTTTCCAGTTCTCTTCTGCATGTTAATTTATCTCTCTTAAAAACGTTGCTCAATTGTTTAAAATGAGCTTCATCTCTTTTTTCTCAACTACTTTGGGCTTTTCAAAGATAGTGACCTTGATTCACATTAATTCGACTTGACTTAGTTTAGCCTATGGATTATATAAGTAGTTCTCCAATTTTGATGTATGAGTGAATGAAAAATTCATTGGCTATGTCTGTTGATCATGCTTGCATGCTGCCAAGCATGAACATTCATTGCTTTCTGAATGCCGTCCAGAAGAGATGTCTTGTGGACCTTCACCACCAACATTATCCTTAGAAACAGAAACTATCATTCTGAGTCCTCCTCTGAGCTAGTCCATGAATGGGCTATCTATCAGAAGGTATCTTTCTTGATCTCCTCTCCCTACCAACAGGGAATACCTGGTGCCAGATCGCCTTATTCTTCTGATACTTCTGGCTTCTTCCATTTCGTCCCCTTTTCCTCCCCCAACAATTATATTGGTGCACAAGTTACATATCATACAATTGAGTTGTTCAATTGTTCAGTCTTTCCAAGGGGAATTGAAGAATCACCACCACATCAATTTGAGAACATTCCCTCCATCCCCATGACTAAATAGCCTTTAAAATGAGCTGTGCAGTCGCACTCATTTCAGGTTCTTCCTCCCCACTCCTGCCTTCACTATTACTCCTGAAATTCCCCTTTTCCCTCCCTATCACCCACTCCTCACCCAAGCATTCTCGATAATCCCTGTATTAGTTACTATAATTATGCCTGCACTCAGAGGAGTGAGGAAAGGCTGAAAGAGGAGGCAACCAGAACTCTAGAAATAGAGAACGGGTTGAGTTTGAGTCAGCGCCACTCCCCTGACTGCTGCCCAAGGCTGCTTTGTCGTTTCACCTCCCAAGATGCTCTTCAGTTATGCTGCTGCAGGGACAGTCAGCCCATCTTCAGTGAAATCTGGTTTGTATTTACAGATCTGCAGAGCAATAATCTCAGTCAGGGCTAAAATCAAAGTTTTGAGATGTCCAGTCCATTATTCTTTCCAGCTGTTGACAGGTTGTTTCAAGGAAGCATAAAGTGCTGGAATAGAGCTCACCTAGCTAAAGGATCAGTCAGATCAGAAGCTCAAGTTGTCTTCTTCTTTTTTTTGGCATCACTGCCCTCTGGTGGGCGTGGGGGGCCCAGCTTTACTCCTGGAGAGCTGCTGCTGGATTTGAACTGCCAGCCCTGTGGGCCGCAGTCCCGCACTTAACCACTTCGCCCCTGGGGCTCAGCCCTTAAGCAGTCTTCTAAGAGTGGTTCTGCTATTCTCAGTTTTCAGACAATTCACTCTGACAAATTTTCACCAAAGACAACAGCTTGCTATTAGTCCAGATGCTAGGGATATGGAGACAGATCTGAAAAAAATGTCCCTGATATGGGAGTGATTGCAAAGTCCTTGTCATTTGCAATATGAAACAGATGTACCTTGGAAAGCTACAAGCAATCCTTCAGGATCCTACTTGCCCTTAAGATAGGAGGAGGATCCTGCCAAGTAACACCATAGGAAACTCACATTCTAAATAAAATTAGACTTTGCTGTTGCTGTTGGTGGTGCAAAGTGAATCACTGATTGTTATGCCTGCGTCCTTTGTTGCAGCTATCAATATTATAATGAGTATCAATTAATCTCACCCATAGCCTTGCTCTTTTACTCTGATTCTTGAGCGTGGCTTAAAAATCCATCAACTACATCAAGCTGACTACGATCGTGTCGGTTCTGAGTCATAATGATCCACTAGGACAGAGTAGAACTGCCACTGTGGGTTTCAGAGACTGCAACTCTCTAAGGTAGTACAAAACCTCATCTTTGTCCTGTAGTGACTGGTGATGATGAACCGACAACCTTGGAGTTAACAGTTTGACTCTTTCATGAGCCCTGACTTTCACTCCAGTTTCCACCCTCTTCTTTATACAAATGTAACCACTTGCTGTTCCAAGAAAGCAAACTGATTGATTTCCCAGTTTGCAATATTACATTCATTGCTACTTCTCAACCTTTCTCACAACTCCCCACGGGAATTAGCATGGATTCCCTAGAGAGACAAAGCCAGTGACACGTTTATGTGTATGCATACAGAAAGAGATTTATATCAAGAAAAAGATCACACAGTTGTAGCAGTGGGCGAGTCCAGAATAGTTCAACTTTCTGGGACAGATATAAGCTAAAGACGTCTCCAGACTCCTGTAGCTTTAGGGGCTGATGAACCGGAAGCAGGAAGAAGCAGCCGCAGGAGGAAGAACACAAGCTGGTGGGAGTGAAGCTGAGTGAATCCAAGGTTGGCAGTTGGCTGATGGCTCCTGGGATCAGCAGGTGAAAGAACAGGAAGTGGGCAAATCAAACACAGTATCCATATCCAGCAGTAGAAGTCCGCTAGCTTTCACACAATGCCACATCCTGGATAAAACCTGTCTCAATCCTTACACGGTTGTGACCAGATTAAGATCTATTCTCCTCAAAATTTATTGGTTTCTACCCTTCATAGATTTGACCACACCTATAATGTTAGATTATTTCCAACAGACTATAATATTAGATTATATTGTGGGAGAACCCTGACTCGCCCAAATTGACATAAAACCTAACTACCACAGCACATTTTCTAATTTGCATAATGTACCTCTTCTTTTTTTTAGAGTTTTTCTAGAGATAGCCTCCAGAAATCCTTCAAACATCACAGTTGTTTATTAACTTATTTTGACCACTCCTCCCACTTATACTACCATATAATCAAAAGTTAATACTTCTACAATTGCCTTTTTAGTCTATATACTTCAATAGACTATTCTGAGGTTTTTAAAGACAAAACATTGGATTTTACTCATTTCTGAGGCTTCAGAAGCTTGAACAGGTCCAAATTAAGCACCAATTTTATATTTGTTCTTAGAAATGAATGGGTGATTGATATAATAAGAATAGGCTATATTTAATGGTATTTACCTCATAAGTGCATGGGTGGTTGATATAATAAGAATAGGTCATCTTTATTAGTACTTACTATATTACAATATATATCATTTTATACATATTATTCCTCTCAACAACACTGTTAGCTAGGTAGGTACTACAGCTGTTCCCATTTAGTGAAGAAGAAATCAAAGTATATAAAGATAAATAACTTGTCTCTCTGCTTATCTAGCCCTCTAGGCAATCTTCAACAACGTGTTTATTAAACTGTATTCATCTTCTGCTTACTCACATGTACTCAAATGGGAGCTTTGAAGGGCAAGGGACAAATATAAATTATTTGGGTGTACTTAGCTGGGTCCTGGAGGAAAATAGGCATTGACAAAAGAGATGTAAATAAAATAAGAAAACAAATAAGTGCAAACTGTTTATTGTCATGATCTTTTCCTAGTGCTCAGAACAAAGCTCTGTGTAGGACTTGACATAGTCAGCACTGGATTTCTTAATTTATCAACCTCTTTCAGCTTGAAACATACTCTCCAAATACCGAAACCATCTTATATCATCAGCTCCAGCATTTTCCCCTCAGCACCCTGAGCATGGCCTCTCTGATGGGTTTGGATTTGACGCTGTAGATGATGGGGTTGAGCACAGGAGGTACTACCAGGTAGACGTAAGCAACTAGGGCATGTACTATGGGGGAGAGGTGTCTACCAAAGCGATGAATCATAGACATGGTAATGACTGGGATGAAGAAGACAAACACAGCCAGGATGTGGGAGACACAGGTATTAAGGGCACGCAGGCGCTCCCGGGGAGAGGCTAGTCCCAGGACTGTGTGTAGGATGAGGGTATAAGATAGGATGATGAGCAGGGAGTCTATGCCCCCCGTGGAAAGTACCACATAAAGACCATAGAGAATGTTTATGGTGATGTCAGCACAGGCTCGCCTCATCACGTCAGGGTGGAAGCAAAAGGAGTGAGATAGGAGGATCTTGCCAGGGCAGAAGTTGAGACGTTTAAGTAGGAACGGCACTGGGAAGAGGGACAAAGTAGCCCGAGCCACAATGGCCATCCCGATCCTGACGATGACATCATTTGTGAGGACAG